>JAWQFJ010002082.1:107500-167500 GCA_034096865.1 Theodoxus fluviatilis
AATCACACATTTTCCAGAAGAAGAAAAAAATCATGCTTATAAAACCAATATTTTATTCTTTTACTGCAATGTAAAATTCAGGAAAGTAATTACGTAACAAAGAGTGCTGATTACTTTTCCTGGCATTTGCTCAAAAACTGTTTGGCCAACTTAAGCCTTGTTTGTCATCCATAGTCACAATTATGTCAAAAACATCTTTAGACACACACAATTTTAACCTTTACCCTGATGTCATTACTAGCACTGTTCAGTCTGTCAATGCTACTAAAAAAAGCGACATTTCAAGGATCTTACACCTACCCTTCTCTATTGCATATGCCCTTTGACCCATATTATTACCCCCCCCTTCCCCACCCACCCCCCAAATAGAAACCTACACCAGAAGCACTCACAATTAAACAAAGAACAAATCCACGTCATTGTTGTAAGAAAATGTAAATGGTAAATGCAGAAACTTGGGGTAACTTTGGAAAGCGCAATTTTCATTACCTTTCCTCCTCCTCATTTTCAGCGCATGCTATGACTGACAGAGTAAGGGTTAATATCAAGTTTTCACATCAGGACTTTGTAATCATGTATGAGTCTTGAGAAGTCAACCAACTGCACATGTGTAAGTGTGAGTGTGTGTGTGTGTGTGTGTGTGTGTGTGTGTGTGTGTGTGTGTGTGTGTGTGTGGTGTGTGTATGTGTGTGTGTGTTTGTGTGTCTGTGTGTGTTTTAAGACATATCATGTATACAGTAAATTCATATGATCATAACTCTGCTGAAAACACTATATATAAAGTAAATAGTGACCTTGGAAAGATGTGACAGCATGCAGTTTGTTTACCTTTTTCCATCCCTTTTTTCCAAGATTGAAAAACAGTTCGGAGACAGCAGGAAATAAACAGGGCTGGTCTGGTTACCTAACTACAACTTGTATGGGAGGGGACCTTATATGTCATGTCCTAAATGTGAATCCATTTCAGATTTTACATTTCACACAAAAATCCAAACCTTGCTTCCTAGGCTCACATCTATTTTTATTTGGTGGATTTGAACTTTTTTCAAACTCCATATCTACCTCATCATGTTCAATGAAAGACTCCTTGGGAATCGTGATAGACTTGGGCAGCAGCTTGAGCAGTCCTGGGCCTGTGGGCAACACCAGCTGGATCTGCAGAATCAAAGAACTCAACATATAGGCAAAGATCTCAACATATAGGCAAAGATCTCAACATATAGGCAAATATCTCAACATATAGGCAAAGAACTCAGCATATAGGCAAAGATCTCAACATATAGGCAAAGATCTCAACATATAGGCAAAGAACTCAGCATATAGGCAAAGATCTCAACATATAGGCAAAGAACAGCATATAGGCAAAGATCTCAACATATAGGCAAAGATCTCAACATATAGGCAAAGAACAGCATATAGGCAAAGATCTCAACATATAGGCAAAGATCTCAACATATAGGCAAAGATCTCAACATATAGGCAAAGATCTCAACATATAGGCAAAGATCTCAACATATAGGCAAAGATCTCAACATATAGGCAAAGAACTCAGCATATAGGCAAAGAACTCAGCATATAGGCAAAGATCTCAACACATAGGTAAAGATCTCAACATGGGCAAAGAACAATATGGGCAAAGAACTCAACATGAGCAAAGAACTCAACACAAAGACAAAAGATAAGAAAAGTGTTTCCAGTTCGTGAACTGATGGAGAATATTGTTGTAAAGAACAAGACAGCATGCCCACTGTCAGGAAAAATTAATCCATCCTACCCCGACTTCATCATTCCTCTTTTCTGTATTGAAAAAAAAACAGATATTTTTTTTTATTACAGAAGAAGTTACAAGGGGAGGAAACTCTTAGCAAGACACACACCAACTCTACAGAGGAGCTCACCTCTGTCTCTGGAAATAACTCGCTGACTTTTGTTGCGATGAGGGCAGCATTTCCTCCTATGTACTGCTGCAAAGCATAACATTTTCAAAACGTTTTAAATGAAGCAAATGCAAATCAAACGACAATGCTAGAATTTAACAAATTTCTTCACTGTGGAATGAGAGATTGATTGATTGATTGATTGATTCTTTATTTACCAAGGATGAAATTTTAGGCATTTCTGCCTATCTTACAAATTGTCCTTGATCATAGAGAAATGAAAACATGGATAAGAAAAAAAAAAACACAGTAGTTAATCTATGTACAACAGTTGGTAAGGTTTATGAAGAATATGATCAACAATGACAAAGATTTTAGTAGAGAGAGAGAGAGAGAGAGAGAGAGAGAGAGAGAGAGAGAGAGAGAGAGAGAGAGAGAGAGAGAGAGAGAGGAGAGAGAGAGAGAGAGAGAGAGAGAGGAGAGAGACAGAGAGAGAGAGAGAGACAGAGAGACAGAGAGACACAGAGAATGAAGGAAAATGTTTATCATATTATGTAGTACATGTAGAAACATACTCATATCATAAACAGATCAATCATCACTTAGAATACCAACTGAGGGTAGCCATAGTGTTACATCATTTTACAGAGTGCTCATAATCAGATAAGGATGGGCACACTAGGGAATGACAGAAGCGTTCTCCAACCAGAGTCTTAATATTTGAAGAAACCTGCAGCTGCAAACTGTTTTACATTTCTAAGCCCTTCACCCCCCAATCTCTCTCTCTCTCTCTCTCTCTCTCTCTCTCTCTCTCTCTCTCTCTCTCTCTCTCTCTCACACACACACACACACACATTGACACATACACACACACACATTGACACAGACACAGACACACACACACATACACACACACACATGCACAAAAATACATGCCAGATCTTTGCATAAGACCCTTCTTTGACATGACTAGATTAGCATTCGGTCATCACAGTTGAAAACTGGAAGGTCCACTGCACCTGTTGATCAGGGATAGTCTGGGCAGCGTCCACTATGTCCTGAAACTCCTGGGAGTTGGTCATTGCTCTCTCAGCTGCTGACCCTTTAGCCATGAAGTGGGCGAAAGCTTCCTGCAGCTCCTGCCTGTCTGCCAGAGAGCTTCTGTCTCCCTGCTTTGCTGGCTTGATGCCCAGCGTGTGTAGCAAGGCCACACCTGGCACTATCATGTCCAGGCAGCCGTTCACCCTACCAACAAGAAATGATGTAATAGGAAGACTGATTTCTGTAGGTAAGTTGTGTCTACTTTATGATTTTAAGTAAAATCATTCAGTACAAATGTGATTCACTCACAGACAGAAGATGCCCCAAATATGTAATACAAGTGTATGTGTTTTATGTTGCAACTATTCCTTGAGAATAGGCTTGATGCTTTAATTGTATGTCAGGTGTCACTGAGACAGGGAGAGAGGGGAGAGAGAGAGAGAGAGAGAGAGAGAGAGAGAGAGAGAGAGAGAGAGAGAGAGAGAGAGAGGGGGGGGGGGGGGGGGCTGAAATACACACTTAGGGGAAAGAGGGGCATTAAGCCCCAGGGGTATTACTATTAGTGACCACTTCGACAGGAAAAAATTTAACATTATTTCAGTTTTCGTTATTTTATTTCCAAAATAAGTTTCATACAATCAAATTTAGTTTCTCTCAAGAATGATGTATGGTTTTGACCCAGTCGGATATAGGTCAGTCACAGTGCAAGTTTTTTTGACACCACTCTTTTGCTGCCATGTTGAAAGTCTGAAAAATCTTTGCCTCTTAGACCTCTAACATCTAATTTTGATGTGCACTTCGTGAAAAACAAAGGAACACAAGAATTGCATCAGTGCTTTCCTAAACCAACATGGCAAGTGCACATGCACGAATTTCATTATGTTTTGTTATATTTTGCATATTATTTACTGCTTTGGATAGAACTTTTTGCTGATAATTGAAGAGGAACTGTGGCTTTTCGATGATGAATTTTATTCTTCCATAAAAAATTTCTTTGAAGTTTGTTCATTATCATAAGTTTGATGATCTTTCAGCACTGACAGTTAAAACTTCTTGACCCTTTATTAATCTTGAATTAGAAAGGCAAAGCCCATGAGAGTCAATCAAAATGTGGTGGGGCTTAATGCCCCACATTTGTGTTTTGGTTCTAAAATGAAAATTTTAAGTCAACGAGACAAAATAGGTCTGATGAAATACACACACACCTCTACTCTAAATTATCATGTTTCTTTTTTCTGTTCCATACACTTATCCTGAAAATGTCAGTAAAAGACTAGTTGGTGCCTGTTTCCCTTCAATTTTCTGTACTTAATTCTGTAGCATTATGTCTAGAAAACAGCCTTTTCTGCCATAAGTATACACAAATCAGAAGAAATAAATGGAAACCATACACTTTGTTTGATGAATGGTATCACATGCAGCTTGTTGGGTTGCTATGAGCTGTCAAAGGCTACAAATAAGGCAGCGGAGCTACATCATGTCATTTTGGACCTTGCTTCTGAGCATTAGCAGAAAAATTTACAGTAAAATTAAATCATGACATTGTTTCCTCCTGTGTGATTCTATGCATTTGTAAGTTATTTTATACATTTTAGATGAGATAAAACTTACCAAAATATGTATGTATGTGGAGGCCTAATGCCCCGACCTCCTGGATCTTAATGCCTTAAGAGCATTAAGTTCACTGGTAGAAATAACATTTGTTTTAAAATATTTGGTTTGAGTTTACCAAAGAAAGCCAGATTGTTTCATTAAGATATTAGCATCCTCAATTTGTTTACTGTTTAAAGTTGATGTAACTTACAAAACAGAATAACTGACAAAATTTAAAAAGGGGGTGCCTAATGCCCCGCCGTCCCCTATATGAACACACACACACAAATCATAAAAACACCAGACACATGAACACACTGACAGGCACAGATAAACTGATAAATGCAAACACACAAAGACACGGCATGAAGAGCAGCCATGCATCATGATAATGAATCAATTCAATGGCACACCCTGCAAGTGTTTTCCATAAATGTTACTTAAGACAAGTGACGTGACTCGTGAGTCCATGTCGGAAGTGAATTTCAGACGGCGGTATATTGCGGTATATTGCGCGTTCAGCCTATGCCGGTATGCAATGCAACCGTGCAGCAAACCATCAACTGTTATGATGATACGATGTACTGTTGTGACATTTTTTTCATGTAAGAAAATCTAGTCATCTCCGTCAGATTAAACAGTAGGTCATGACACTGCAAATCTATATTGTGCTTTCGTAATGACAGTTGCCAGTTGGACATTAATTTTCGATTGCATGAAAATGACACCAGCAAAACATACTTCTAAGAAAATATTACGTGTTCGATACTTTTCTGACGACGTGCCCCAAAAACGATTGCAGGGGCTGAAGCTGCTTTAATTGCGATTTAAAGTCCCTGCACTATCGATCGGTACTTTTCGCACAGATCATCATCGGACAAGATTAAAACTGAGTGAGAGAAAGCGTGTGGGTGTCAACTAACCCAACAGTGAGGCGCTTGAACTGTTTTTGCGGCAGTTTGATCTCCTTTTTCCACGCAGAGATGATAGATTGCTCAAACAAATCCTCATCATACCTGACAGACTCCCATTTCATGTATGCATAAGCTATTAAAACAACAGACACACAGAAAAGTACAGTTTTTGTGCCCATGGTTATCTGTGCCGAGCGCCGGAGCACACTTGTCGCGTCAGCGAGTATCAACAACGCCTCGTAACTTCTCCCGGATATCTCTAATCGAAAGAAAAGAGTTCACTAATGTTTTACGGTCTATGTATACATATGGAAAGATGGCCACATGAATATCAAATTTTTAAAATATTCAATATATTTGTTATATCTTTAAGGGAAAAATGCATTAATTTGTCCAACAGTTATAACCGGAAGTAATTGTATCCTTGTGCAATGAGAAACAAACACTAGTAAAAGGTTAAAATGGCAGACGACGTGATTGAACTGCACGTGTGGAAAGGTGATTGGGATTTGCCGTCAATCGATCCCAACTGCCTTGCGGTTTTAGTAAGTAACATATGCAATGAAAAAAACCATTTTTTAAAGTTCGTATTTGTGTGTGTTATGCTGAAGTTGGTTTGCTTCGCTGGTTGTACAACTACTAGCCTGCCGGGAATCACCGGGTTGAACCTCACTCTGTTCAAGTGGAAACTGAATGTGAATGCATTCCAGTCTTAAGGAATGCGTTAAAATTTTTCTTGTTATATTACCCTAGCATTTCTACTTGACCATCATTTGGAAGGAACTGTAGTGCTGTCGTGAGACTGAAAGGTTAAATTCAGCAACAATACCTCTGCAACCTTGAATTATCTCCCCTGAACTAGCCAAGTGTTTCGAGAATGCTTCCATTTACCTTGTATCATAGACCACCACCAGCACAGTCTATGACGATTGCTGAAAAGCGCGCAAGAAAAAGCGCCTTATACACCATGCCGTTCGTTTACATACAGCAACATTACATCTTGCAAATATCATGCCATGTAGAGTTACCTTGCTGAAATCAATTGTGTAGACTAATGACATTGAAATATTTTGCAGCCATTAAATTTTGTCCGATTCATCAACAGTTAGGCTAGCTATACATTTATCATTCACCGACAGATTCAACTGCAAGTTTTCTTTCTTTTGAATTTGTGAATTATTTTTAAAGTAATGACGTTTACCAAGTGAAGTTGGGGATTTTCTTAGGGATAAAAGTTGGTGTGATGTATAGAAAGATGCATGCGAGCGCTTTGCCAACCTTATGGAAGAGGCCCTACAGGAGTGCCCCGCAAACAGCGCCGAAGAGAGATGGAACCACATCCGTGACGCCATTTACAACTCAGCCATGGAAGCCTTCGGCAAGCGGGAAAGGCAAAGTCAAGACTGGTTTGTGGCCGGAATTGCTAAACTTGAACCAGCAATAGCAGCCAAGCGAGCAGCGCTGCTAAACTACAAGAGAAAACCCTCTGGGAGCACCCTCACCGCGCTCAGGAAGGCCAGAAATGACGCCCAACGCATAGCCCGGCGCAGTGCCAACGACTACTGGCTGAATCTCTGCCAGAGCATCCAGCTCGCCGCCGACTGCGGCAACGTCCGCGCTATGTATGATGGCATGAAGAAAGCCTTCGGTCCTAGCACCACCAAAATTGCACCTCTGAAATCAGCCACCGGCGCTGTTATCACGGACAGAGGAAGGCAGATGGAGAGGTGGGCAGAACACTACCAAGAGCTCTACTCAAGGGAAAATGTCGTCAGTGATGCAGCAATTGAGACCACCGGCGCCCTACCAACCATGGTAGAACTAGACTATCCGCCCCCGATTGACGATCTGAGCAATGCCATTGATGTCCTGGCCAGCGGAAAAGCCCCTGGCAAAGATGGCATCCCCCCTGAGGTCATCAAGGCTGGCAAGCGAACCGCCCTCCTCCACCACCTGCATGAGCTCCTACTTCAGTGTTGGGAAGAAGGAGCTGTCCCTCAGGAAATGCGTGACGCAAACATCATCACGCTATATAAGAACAAAGGAGACCGCAGCGACTGCAATAACTACCGCGGAATATCCCTACTCAATATCGTTGGGAAGGTCTTTGCCCGTGTGGTGCTAAAACGGTTGCAGACACTTGCCGAGCGAGTCTACCCTGAGGCACAGTGCGGTTTCAGATCGGAACGCTCAACCATCGATATGGTCTTTTCCCTCAGACAGCTGCAGGAGAAATGCCGTGAGCAGAGGCGACCACTGTACATCGCCTTCATCGATCTGACCAAGGCATTTGACCTGGTCAGCAGAAAAGGTCTATTCACACTGCTGCAGAAGATTGGATGTCCCCCAAAGCTCCTGAGAATGGTCATGTCCTTCCATGAGGGCACGTTCGGTACCGTCCAGTATGACGGCTCAACCTCAGACCCCTTTCCAATCAGAAGCGGCGTGAAACAGGGCTGTGTGCTTGCTCCTACCCTCTTCGGCATTTTCTTCTCCTTGCTACTGTCGTACGCCTTCAGACAGTCTGAGGATGGTGTGTACATCCATACCAGAAGTGATGGAGGTCTCTTCAACCTAGCCCGCCTCCGTGCAAAGACCAAAGTGCAAAGGGTCCTGATCAGAGAGCTGTTGTTTGCTGATGATGCTGCCCTGACTGCGCACACAGAGGAGGCGCTGCAGCGTCTCATCAACTGCTTTGCCCAGGCATGCAAAGAATTCGCTCTGACCATCAGCATCAAGAAGACTGAAGTCATGGGTCAGGATGTCAGTACCGCTCCCAGCATCTCCATCGGCGATCACACCCTTATGGTGGTGGAGGAGTTTACATACCTGGGCTCCACCATCTCAAGCAACTTGTCTCTGAACGCCGAACTAAGCAAGCGCATTGGCAAAGCCGCAACGTCACTGGCCCGCCTCGGAAAGCGTGTCTGGGACAACTCCATGCTGACGACAAACACCAAGATGAAAGTCTACCAGGCCTGTGTTCTCAGCACGCTCCTTTACGGAAGCGAAGCGTGGACCCTGTATTCCCGCCAAGAACGCCGGCTCAACACCTTTCACATGCGTTGCCTCAGAAGGATCCTGGGCATCAGCTGGCATGACCGCATCCCCAACAAGGACGTACTGGCGCAAGCAGGTATTCCCAGCATGTTCGCCATGCTCAGCCAGAGACGACTTAGATGGCTGGGTCACGTCAGCAGGATGGATGACGGCCGAATACCCAAAGATGTGCTGTACTGCGAGCTCGCCACGGGATCCAGACCTGCAGGAAGACCTCTCCTCCGCTACAAGGACGTTTGTAAACGTGGTATGACGGCGGGAGGCATCAACCCAGCAGACTGGGAAACGGTGGCCGCTGACCGCAACAGCTGGAGACACGCCGTCAAGACTGGCATCCAGGCCAGCGAGAGGAGGAGACGGGAGCAGTGGGAGGAGAGGAGAGAACGCAGACGACAGAGGATAGCGTCGGCATCCACAGAGCCACGCCAAGACTTCACTTGCGACAAGTGCAACAGAGCATGCCGCTCAAAGATCGGGCTCTACAGCCACAGAGTACGCTGCCTCTCAACCCCGGTCTGACCAAACCTGGCGCACACCCCCATAGTCTCACGAGACTGACGGATGCCAACAACAAGATGTATAGAAAGATATGGAATGAAAACGCATTTTAAAAATTCAGACGCTTCAGTAAGCTCTGTAATTTTGTATATATGTCTCTTGAAGGTCTTTTGGCCCTTTAGGGTATTACTTCACTGGGTATATTATGTGTCCGAAACAGTGTTCACTAGCATGAAATTGAAAGCTACTCACTGTATTTGCTTAGCTAGACAGTTTTCAATATATGATTTGTCAGTGTTAGCATCACATCCATTGTAATTACGGCCATGCCCTACAACATTTCCTGCTGTTTGCAAGAAATGTATGTGCCATTGTGAAACTTTTAGCAGTGTAAAGATAATGTCAACCATGCTCATGTTGAACTGTGGAGTGATGCAACTTCATTGAGTCAGTCTTAGTTAGAGAAGTCTGAGGACTGGCAGAAAGTTCTCCTCCATAAGAGCATTGTGTACATAGCTGTTTTACTAGCTCAGGAAGCTGCATGTGATTTTGCTATTGCATTGTGTGTGTGTGTGTGTGTGTGTGTGTGTGTGTGTGTGCATGCATGTGTGCATGGATGTGTGTGTGTGTGTGTATGTGTGTGTGTGCGTATGTGTGTGTGTGTGTGTGTGTGTGCATGCGAGTGTGTGTGCATGCATGTGTGCATGGATGTGTGTGTGGATGTGTGTGTGTGTGTGTGTGTGTGTGTGTGTGTGTGTTCAGATAAGCAAACTTGGACTTCATGTACGACAAGAGAGTATTCTGTTATTCAATTTTTTGCAGGCTTACTGCAGATTTTCAGGAGTTCCAATTCGAGTTAGGAAAACAGGAAATCCCCTGACCTCCCCATCATGTAAGTACATGTGAATGAATTTGAATGAGGTTTAATCATGGAACTACTAACAGAGACAGTGACAGCATCTGGGAACATTTCATACAAAGCTACATTTAGTAGTGGTGAGTGGGGGCATTTTCTCCTCTTCCCAGACAAACAGACCAATTTTGCTGGCATGAATGAAGGTGAGGTGGTGTTCCTTGAATCAATATGACTGATGTTCAGTTTGACAGCCAGTGGTGTGATGTCCTATCCTGAAGCTATACTATCTACAGGTTTGTACCTATGAGATAAACTTTTGACATCAGTGCTTTCATGTCCAGAAAAATTAGACTTACTTTTTAAAAGTTTCCATTCTTGGTCTTCATCAGTTCATGATATCAACTATAATCAAGTCAACTCGTCAACTGGGTTTGAAAATTTCGCACAGGCATGTCTGTGATTATGACAAATATGAGTGCTAGTCCTGAGCACTAAGCATTATAAGTATACTGCCTCTTCCCATATTCCACCAGCCATTAGGTGCCCCTCTCCTCAACTGAATCCCCCTGTGGGTTCGGGGTAAGAATTGATCCACTGCGTCTCGCTACGCGATTCGTAAGAGGTGAATAACTAGGGACACCGTGACTGGATTACATTTACTCTAAACTGTTCTAGTGAGTTTAGAGCTTAATGGCCTTACATAGCCTACATAAGCTCCTACAAAGGCTGATAGGCCCTAAAACACTATCCATCCATCCTCACCTGAAACTTTTGATAAACTAAGGGGGCTCTCGGGGCTCTGCAGCTGTAATTCATGCATTGGTAGTGGTATCGCTAGGCAGTGGTGACTGGTGGGGATGATAAACAATGTATTTGACTTATTCAAGACACAGCATTTTTAGTACATCTTATCCATGGAACTGCAAGAAAAATATGTGTTTTGAATAGTTGTATTAAAAAAAGAACGAAAGCTATAAGTATAAAATTAAGTCTAGATCTCTTTAATTTGAATTTTTGTGACAGGAAGGAAACCTATGCAAATGGGTTGCATCCTATGAGCCTGCGTGTGATCAAGGACTATGTTCAGAGCATAGCATCATGATGATGTGAGGCGTGAATTACTTTTCACCTTCTCCTGGTGTACTCATTTATTGCAGTTGGTAAACTTTTTCTAGTTCTGTTTTTGGCTATTCCAGGCAGCTTGTATTGTTTCTTTTCAATTTTCGATGACTGATCAGAAATATAGATGAATTGATGATTTTCTCTGTTTTCTCTTTGTGACTTCGAGGACCGAAACCTTGGTCAGCAGCAGCAACTGCATCAACAACAATAGTGTTGATAACAGTAGATATAATATGTCAGTAACATGAACAACAGCAGCAGCAACTGCAACAACAGCATTGATAACAACTGTTAAATATATGTCTGCAACACAAACAACAGCAGTAGCAACATTAATGACACCAGCAATGTTGAAGTAGTTCACTAGTTGCTGTTGCTGCAGCTATCATTGCCACTGCTGATAATCAAAATGAAGAGTCCTGTCGTTTTGCTTATATGCTTGCTGCATGTGGAATACTCCCAAAATTAAATTGAATTGGGAGTAAGAAAAATAAGTGGCATGTATCACTTGATCATTGCAGGTTGTGATATGCAGAGGTTAAATTTGAAGGCCTGTATTGACAATGCCATTGAAGCATTAAAACCAAGGAAGTACTTCTTTTGCTGTTGCAGGGGAGTTTCCTGTCTTGAAACACAAAGGGAAGGTGATATCCAAAGTTCCAGATATCATGACTTATCTGCGAAAAGAGGTACTGTACAGTGTACTCCCAGCTTGTATGCTGTGAGCGGTGTATCAATAAAGGATTCTTATCTCATTTGCTGAAATCAACAACTTTTTTCCAGCCCCTGAGTTGTCAGATCCACTGAAGAAAAGACCTGTTGAATTAACTTTATGATGAAAAGGAGCCATATGTGTAACTATTTGAGTAGTTAACATCAGGAATTTTTTCACCATAGAAATATTTCCTTTCTGCTTGCATTGAAACTGTTGCTGTTGTGACCGAAGCCATAGTTTACAGGATAATAGGAACTTGTTTAATTCATTCCTGTGTAAGCCTTCGTAGATGTAATTGAACTTTGAAACAAAGTGATTGTTATTTTCAAATGCACTTATGTAGTCTGGACTTGCATTTTCCCATGATAGGTTGTCAGTTTTAAAAATACATTGTTATGCAATTCTTTCATCCAGGTAGCCTCCTTTGATGCACACTTGTAATGTTTCTAACATGGGTGTCTGAATTGAGATGAAACATTTTCTTCTCTACTCCTTGTAGCGATGGGGCTCTGACTTTGAATTAACGTCCAAGCAGTGTGCTGACGTCGTAGCCTTCTCTGCCATGCTGGAGGAGAAGCTGCTGCCTGCCATTGTGAGTAGCCAGCACTCTGTAGGACTGATCTGTCATTGTGAGTAGCCAGCACTCTGTAGGACTGATCTGCCATTGTGAGTAGCCAGCACTCTGTAGGACTGATCTGTCATTGTGAGTAGCCAGCACTCTGTAGGACTGATCTGCCATTGTGAGTAGCCAGCACTCTGTAGGACTGATCTGTCATTGTGAGTAGCCAGCACTCTGTAGGACTGATCTGTCATTGTGAGTAGCCAGCACTCTCTAGGACTGATCTGTCATTGTGAGTAGCCAGCACTCTGTAGGACTGATCTGCCATTGTGAGTAGCCAGCACTCTGTAGGACTGATCTGTCATTGTGAGTAGCCAGCACTCTGTAGGACTGATCTGTCATTGTGAGTAGCCAGCACTCTCTAGCACTGATCTGCCATTGTGAGTAGCCGGCACTCTGTAGGACTGATCTGTCATTGTGAGTAGCCAGCACTCTGTAGCACTGATCTGTCATTGTGAGTAGCCAGCACTCTGTAGGACTGATCTGTCATTGTGAGTAGCCAGCACTCTGTAGGACTGATCTGTCATTGTGAGTAGCCAGCACTCTGTAGGACTGATCTGTCATTGTGAGTAGCCAGCACTCTGTAGGACTGATCTGTCATTGTGAGTAGCCAGCACTCTGTAGGACTGATCTGTCATTGTGAGTAGCCAGCACTCTCTAGCACTGATCTGTCATTGTGAGTAGCCAGCACTCTGTAGGACTGATCTGTCATTGTGAGTAGCCAGCACTCTGTAGGACTGATCTGTCATTGTGAGTAGCCAGCACTCTGTAGGACTGATCTGTCATTGTGAGTAGCCAGCACTCTGTAGCACTGATCTGTCATTGTGAGTAGCCAGCACTCTGTAGGACTGATCTGTCATTGTGAGTAGCCAGCACTCTGTAGGACTGATCTGTCATTGTGAGTAGCCAGCACTCTGTAGCACTGATCTGTCATTGTGAGTAGCCAGCACTCTGTAGGACTGATCTGTCATTGTGAGTAGCCAGCACTCTGTAGGACTGATCTGTCATTGTGAGTAGCCAGCACTCTGTAGGACTGATCTGCCATTGTGAGTAGCCAGCACTCTGTAGGACTGATCTGTCATTGTGAGTAGCCAGCACTCTGTAGGACTGATCTGTCATTGTGAGTAGCCAGCACTCTCTAGCACTGATCTGCCATTGTGAGTAGCCGGCACTCTGTAGGACTGATCTGTCATTGTGAGTAGCCAGCACTCTGTAGCACTGATCTGTCATTGTGAGTAGCCAGCACTCTGTAGGACTGATCTGTCATTGTGAGTAGCCAGCACTCTGTAGGACTGATCTGTCATTGTGAGTAGCCAGCACTCTGTAGGACTGATCTGTCATTGTGAGTAGCCAGCACTCTGTAGGACTGATCTGTCATTGTGAGTAGCCAGCACTCTGTAGGACTGATCTGTCATTGTGAGTAGCCAGCACTCTCTAGCACTGATCTGTCATTGTGAGTAGCCAGCACTCTGTAGGACTGATCTGTCATTGTGAGTAGCCAGCACTCTGTAGGACTGATCTGTCATTGTGAGTAGCCAGCACTCTCTAGCACTGATCTGTCATTGTGAGTAGCCAGCACTCTCTAGCACTGATCTGTCATTGTGAGTAGCCAGCACTCTGTAGGACTGATCTGTCATTGTGAGTAGCCAGCACTCTGTAGCACTGATCTGTCATTGTGAGTAGCCAGCACTCTCTAGCACTGATCTGTCATTGTGAGTAGCCAGCACTCTCTAGCACTGATCTGTCATTGTGAGTAGCCAGCACTCTGTAGGACTGATCTGCCATTGTGAGTAGCCAGCACTCTGTAGGACTGATCTGTCATTGTGAGTAGCCAGCACTCTCTAGCACTGATCTGTCATTGTGAGTAGCCAGCACTCTGTAGGACTGATCTGTCATTGTGAGTAGCCAGCACTCTGTAGGACTGATCTGTCATTGTGAGTAGCCAGCACTCTCTAGCACTGATCTGTCATTGTGAGTAGCCAGCACTCTCTAGGACTGATCTGTCATTGTGAGTAGCCAGCACTCTGTAGGACTGATCTGTCATTGTGAGTAGCCAGCACTCTGTAGGACTGATCTGTCATTGTGAGTAGCCAGCACTCTCTAGCACTGATCTGTCATTGTGAGTAGCCAGCACTCTGTAGCACTGATCTGCCATTGTGAGTAGCCAGCACTCTGTAGGACTGATCTGTCATTGTGAGTAGCCAGCACTCTCTAGCACTGATCTGTCATTGTGAGTAGCCAGCACTCTGTAGGACTGATCTGTCATTGTGAGTAGCCAGCACTCTCTAGGACTGATCTGTCATTGTGAGTAGCCAGCACTCTGTAGGACTGATCTGTCATTGTGAGTAGCCAGCACTCTGTAGCACTGATCTGTCATTGTGAGTAGCCAGCACTCTGTAGGACTGATCTGTCATTGTGAGTAGCCAGCACTCTCTAGGACTGATCTGTCATTGTGAGTAGCCAGCACTCTCTAGCACTGATCTGTCATTGTGAGTAGCCAGCACTCTGTAGGACTGATCTGTCATTGTGAGTAGCCAGCACTCTGTAGCACTGATCTGTCATTGTGAGTAGCCAGCACTCTGTAGGACTGATCTGTCATTGTGAGTAGCCAGCACTCTCTAGGACTGATCTGTCATTGTGAGTAGCCAGCACTCTGTAGGACTGATCTGTCATTGTGAGTAGCCAGCACTCTCTAGGACTGATCTGTCATTGTGAGTAGCCAGCACTCTGTAGGACTGATCTGTCATTGTGAGTAGCCAGCACTCTGTAGGACTGATCTGCCATTGTGAGTAGCCAGCACTCTGTAGGACTGATCTGTCATTGTGAGTAGCCAGCACTCTCTAGCACTGATATGTCATTGTGAGTAGCCAGCACTCTGTAGGACTGATCTGTCATTGTGAGTAGCCAGCACTCTGTAGGACTGATATGTCATTGGAGACTTAGTGTGTTCATTTAGTGTGGTTTGTCTGTGTGTGTGTGTGTGTTTGTGTGTGTGTGTGTGTGTGTGCTTGCTTGTGTGTATGTGTGTGTGTGTGTGTGCACATGTGTGTGTTGTGTACCTCTGTGCATGTATGTGTTTATATGTGAGCCTGTGTGTGCGCACATATGTGTGTGTGTGTGTGTATGTGTGTGTGTGTGTATGTGTGTCTCTGCCTTTGTCTTTGTTACTGTCTCTTTATTTCATTTTGTAATATGCATTTGTTCATTTTAATTGATTAAGTTGATTATGTTTTTTCATGTGTTTTATTCCTGATAGAATGGTAACAATGTAGAATACATGATTAAAGGAAGATTTTATGGAGATTGAATACATATACACAGAGCCTTATGAAAAAAAAACTCATGTTCATGTGGTCATCATGTCTCACCTAAAGTTAGCATTAAAAAAAAGTTTCTTCTCTTGGACATTCTTGCATAGAAGCAAGAAATAACAGCAAAGTCCCCTTGTTACTCTTGACTGCTCTTGCATGAGCTATATCAAACACACACATACATGCACGCACGCTTGCATGCATGCACATGCATGCACGCCCGCACACACACACACACACACACACACACACACACACACTCTCTCTCTTACTTCAAAGTAGAATTTTTCTTAAGACAGAAACGGTTAGTAAAAAACCCCTGGTTGTACTGCTGTCTTGTCACTCCTGCCTTGTCGTCACTCCTGCTTTGCCTGTCCTGTAGCTGCACCTGTGGTGGATGGACAACCGCACTTTCATTGACTTCACGCGGCCATGGTGGGCCAACATCATCCCCTTCCCCTTCTCCATGGTGCTGCCTGGGCGCCGGCAGAAGGCGGCCACGCTGCGAGTCCTGCTCACCAAGGGTGGGGAGAATGTCACCGACAGTGAAGTGGAGGCCAAGGTCAGAATTGCTGCACACTCAGATAGTGGACTGCGTGGGTTTTGCCAGTGAGGACAATGGGATGGAGCCAGTCCCATCAGATTGTAGACTGCGTGGGTTTTGCCAGTGAGGACATTGGGGTGGAGCCAGTCCCATCAGATTGTGGACTGCGTGGGTTTTGCCAGGGAGGACATTGGAGTGGAGCCAGTCCCATCAGATTGCGTGGGTTTTGCCAGTGAGGACATTGGGGTGGAGCCAGTCCCATCAGATAGTGGACTGCGTGGGTTTTGCCAGTGAGGACATTGGGGTGGAGCCAGTCCCATCAGATAGTGGACTGCGTGGGTTTTGCCAGTGAGGACATTGGAGTGGAGCCAGTCCCATCAGATTGTAGACTGCGTGGGTTTTGCCAGTGAGGACATTGGGGTGGAGCCAGTCCCATCAGATTGTAGACTGCGTGGGTTTTGCCAGTGAGGACATTGGAGTGGAGCCAGTCCCATCAGATTGTAGACTGCGTGGGTTTTGCCAGTGAGGACATTGGGGTGGAGCCAGTCCCATCAGATTGTAGACTGCGTGGGTTTTGCCAGTGAGGACATTGGGGTGGAGCCAGTCCCATCAGATTGTAGACTGCGTGGGTTTTGCCAGTGAGGACATTGGGGTGGAGCCAGTCCCATCAGATTGTAGACTGCGTGGGTTTTGCCAGTGAGGACATTGGGGTGGAGCCAGTCCCATCAGATTGTAGACTGCGTGGGTTTTGCCAGTGAGGACATTGGGGTAGAGCCAGTCCCATCAGATTGTAGACTGCGTGGGTTTTGCCAGTGAGGACATTGGGGTGGAGCCAGTCCCATCAGATTGTAGACTGCGTGGGTTTTGCCAGTGAGGACATTGGGGTGGAGCCAGTCCCATGGATCAGTCAGAGTCTTTATTGTACTGCACTACAGTGACTAGGGATGAACGTCTTGGAAATACACTTCCACGTATATGGATCAGAATGAACATGATGATAATGATGAATCATTATGATCAGTATCATCATCATTGTTGTTATTGTTCTTTTTGAGAATAGCAAATGTTTTAACTCCCCTTTCAAGTGGTCATTATGAAGATTCAGAGACAGAAATTGTCAGTGTCACAGCAAAACTAAACATTTTCTTTTCATGTGATATGTTTCACTTTTATCTTGGCTGCCAAAGTTAGTGTCTCTTAGGATAGTCAGAATATTTATGTAGTTTTTTTTAATATTTATCCTAACTGTGTTACTGCATGTAAATGGAATGCATGAAATAACATATTTTCAGGAAGTCTTGTTATTCTGTGTCATGCAGTTGGAGTTGGCTGACAACTCAAGTGGGTTTTTTTATTGTTGCATTTGCAGATTTACAAAGAAGCCAAAGAGTGTCTAAATCTTTTGTCTTACAAACTTGGCAAGCAGGATTTCTTCTTTGGCAAATCGTAAGTTGAGTGTGTGCCCTTGTCTTGCCAGCAGAAATGATGAGTGAGGGCTGCGTTGCGAATTTTCTCTTTGACTGGCTGATGAGTGTAGTGATGTCTCTGGTTATACATGAGGTATGGCAACTAGTTTGGTGCTCTGTAAGGGCTGGTCTCTATCTCCCATGGTTGTTTGAATGCTTGGTTGAATTTGAATGGTTTAACCCTGTCTTGGTGTCCCCCTATTAGGGTCTGCAACGGGGGTTGTTGCTTCCCCTGACAAGCTAAGCGCAAGAGTTATCGCGCCTGCTTGGTCAGTACACTGCATTATTGTAACTATGGCGGTAATGGACACTGCAAATTTCAAACGATGGCGTATGCCGGAATTAAAGCAGTTTATACGGGAAATGCAACAGCCATTGTCGGGTACGAAAGCAGACCTAATTCAAAGGGTCAAGGGCTGTATTGCTTTGAAGGTAAACAAAGCAATCGGCGGGGGAATCCGACATAGACTGTGCCGACGCTTTGGCCCCAAAGTTTCCAAAACTAACAACACCATCGGGCCAAAAACTTCCTGATCCAGTCAGTCTCAAGACAGGATGGTGTTCGGCAGTGGATTTTCCTGCAGATTTTCGGGATGCAGACCTGTACAACTATTTTGTTTTGAGAATAAGAGTAGTCGTGAACTCCCCTCCCGAGCTTGTGGCAGCCTGTGGGGTGTCAATCTCTTCACAAAGTCCCTCCCCCCTTGCATAACGGACTCACGGTTGAACCTGTGTGTGGCCACTACAACACAAGCATTTACAAGGGAATATGCGCTAAACAGGCCGTTTTTAACCGGACTAACACTTTCCTTTGAAACATAGTATTCCCATGGCTTGCTCTGGCAGGGCGCACCAACCGCCATATTGTCCTCAGCTCGAACACAAAACGCTCATTTTCAGGATTACTGATACACAAACATAGGCACCGTACTTAAATAACGGTAATAATGTCTCAAAGCACAGAGTAGAGTACATCAATAGTTAATGAATATTGATACATTATTCATATTGAGTTGTGCGTCGAAATCGAATCAAGTTAAAAGTTGGGCTACAGAGTACTCACTACTAGACAGCTTCTCGTGTAACTGTGTAGTTCGGACAGAAAACTGTTCGCATATATGCTTTACCTTCTCTCAGGATAAGTTTCTGAGCTAAGTGTTCACCTAGTCAAAGATATGCCCGGTTAAGAACTGTCTTAATGAGTGATATCAGACGCATCAACCTGTACATGCAGACAATGGGAATGAACGAACAAACGAATGCATTAATATACATAATGACCGACGGAACGAATGAATGAATGAACGAATGAATGGAGCTTTACTGCTTATTAGCCTATGACGGCTAGTTAAGACCAATAACAAGAACATAACTGGAGCAAATGAGACTAAGAGCGAGTCAAGCCTTGATACCTATAGTTTAAATTTTTTCACGTTTCGCGTAAGGAGACACGATGGGTCTATTCGTAACATCAACAAAAAGGATAAACAAAGACGAACACGGAAACATGAGGAGGACAGCAACAACAACAATAAATATGCGAGTGCATTTAATGATATTTTTAACGAGTTAATCACTCAATGCAGTTTGCGCGAGCTCTGTTCAATAATCATGCACTGCATTCCTGCAGCAGAAATGCTGAGAACGAGAGAGACCTAGTATTCAACAGCACTACACTACACCGATCCACGCCATTATTTAGTTACATCTGCTTGCAAGCTCGAACCTAGCTTCGTCACTTCATGCCTGCATACTGCGACAATAAACGATCACTTTGCCACGGTAGCACTGGCAAACACAACAAAAATGAACACCTCTTGGTACTCTCTCACTGCGTTCTGAAGCCATTCTGTACTGACCAGAGACCACTTTTTGGTTTCCCCACGCGAAAGAGCATCAGCGGCAATAACTCCTGATTTCCAGCTTCGTTGCAGACCCTAATAGTTGTCCCTGTGGTCCCCCTATAGTCCCCCTGTAGTCCCCCTGTGGGTTGGGGTTTGGAATAGACCCACTGAGTCTCCCTACGTGATTTGTAAGAGGCAAATAAATAGAGACACCATGACTTGAATTGTGCTTTTTAAAATTATTTTAGTGATTATTATGTTTAATGGCCTTATATACCTACAAAGGTTGATAAGCCGTAAAACTCCATCCATCCATCCATCCATCCATCCATCAATCCATCCATCCGTCCATCCTTCCATCCATCCATCCATTGATCCACCCATCCATCCACCCATCCATCCATCCATCCACCCATCCATCCATCCATCCATCCAACCATCCATCCATCCATCCATCCATCCATCCATCCATCCATCCATCCATCCATCCATCCATCCAACCATCCACCTGCCCCCTATAGACTCAGTGGCTGCCTGGAGCTGACCCCAGCTGAGCTACTGCAGCAGGCAATGAAAGCCCAGCAGCCAGGGGTTCCAGCTGATGAGGGGAGCAGCCAGTGGTTCTGGCTGTATGTTACATTTGATGTAGACAGGAATGGAGCATGAATACTGTTGTCTTCTAAATACCACCATTGGATTCTGACTTCTTTATTAAGATCAGATCATCGTGACTCAGTGCATTCTACTTTGATCAAGCTAGAAATATTCCAATGTCAAACTGATTCTCCTCAGAACTTGTTTCCTCTTTGAGTTTGAATTTTGAAATTCTGTTATTCATAGCTGTCATTTATAAAGGTGGACATAGCCATAGACTATTCTTAACTGCTGATTCGATGGAGGATGACTTACCCTAGGAAAGGGTACAACACGGATGCTGGCTGTTGCAGACCTACTTCCCTGGATGCCCTGGTCTTTGGTTACTTGTCCCCCATCCTGAAGGCACCGTTGCCCAGCAACCAGTTGCAGTCTCACCTGCTGGGCTGTGAGAACCTGTGCAAGCTCTGCCACCGCATCCTCCACCGTTACCTGCCCGTGGACCCAGAAGGTATGGTGTTGCCTTGTAATGGACATGCAGAACTGACTGATGTCTCTAGTGAGTTGTCTTTTTGGTTAGCCTTCCACTAATGGGCCACACTAGTCAACTCGCCCGAGGAGAGGGCTGCGACGTTGGTTGTTTAATTTGCAGTGACTCTTACACAAAATGACAACCAAATTATTACGAGCTCGCTAGCTCACATGCACAATCTTGGACGGTTATTCTGCACACAGAATGACTAAAAAGTGTGCATATTGACAAACTGGTGTACACTATGCGCTTTCAGCTTAATTGGGTGAATAAATATCATATTCGCAGCAGCCATCAAGGTGATTCGGCTCTGTTTCAAGCATAAACGCATATGTAAAAGCGCAGCCAATCAGATGCCCTGGCCCACCAGCGGAGTGGGGTCTGCACCCCTCTCCTTAGACGTCCACAAGTGTGGCCCATCAGTGGAAGGCTAATCATTTGTTTTTGTTATATCTTTTTCCAAGTGGAAAAAAGAATTATTTGTTATTAATTGTTGCACACATTTGTACAAGTATAGCATGAGATTTTCCTCAGCTTTGATAGCGGGGCCGCTTTCAGGCAGGCAGTACCATATAGCAAGAGGAAGTATATGTAACTTTACAGCAACCAGGTATATCATGGATATTCATCAGTACAATACTATACAATGCAATAAATACAATACAATTGCTCTTTGGATGATAAATTATTATACTTCAAACAGGCCGGTTTATAATGGGTTACATGTAGAACAACTATGTCTTATTTACATAATAGTAAGTATAATAGTAACAGCAACAGTAGTGGTAGCACTTGCCAGAGAAGAGTTACAGGCTTTTCTCCTACATGTTTTTTAATAAAAACAAAATTACATAAATTATTCATGGATGTGTGTGTGTGTGTGTGTGTGTACATGTGTACATGCATACTTTAACTTAAAAATCGAAAATAGGCAGCCCTTTAAGTTTTTACAAAATAACTTGCTGTGAGCTTTTGCCATCCACTGCACTATGCATTATATTAAGTAACTGTTTGAAAGATTACACAGCTTCCACATGTGCATGGTTGTGTTCCACAGAGGCCGAGGCACAGAGGAAGAAAGCCGAGAGCCGAAAAAAGGAAACCCAGTCTGCCTCCACCTCAGAGCTGACAGAGTTCCCCAACCAGCGTCGAAACATGCTCCTGGCGGCCATATTTGCTCTCACCTCCATGACAGCCTATGCCATTTTTGCGGGGCTGATCCAAGTTCGAATCTCGGATGACACGAACGCCAATAATTCCCGAGTTGTTCATCCCACCACGCCTGCCTACCAGGCCTTTGATCCCCTTTTCCAGCATGAGGAGGAGGGAGGAGAGGAGGAGTAAGCAGTGCTGTGAAGATAGTGGAAACACAAGGTTTCTGCATACACAGATGATTGAGTTACTGCACTCTGAGTCTGCCTGCTTTTCGAAGAAACCAACTCTGAAGGAGAAAGTTGAGGCTGCCCGAGTCCTGATTGCAGAAAGTGATCATTATATTTTAAGTGGCAAGTTGTGTGACGTTTTTCCCAGTGAAATGGTCACCTTTCTGTCCTCACCAAGAACACAAAATGCTGTTTCATCATGACCGGAGGACAAGCAGCCTACACTGGTTTCAAGACTGCGGTCACCTGCAGAACAAAATTATTGAGTACTACTTGTAAAGAGTCTTTTTGTCCCATGATTAATGCATTACTAGTATAATCTGCATTTCAGTCTTGAATATACTAGGTAGATGGGTGGTTTCTGTGTGTATTCGAAGAACCACAATGCATTAAAGTGCAGTTGAAGATTTCTACTGAGCTCCACTTTTGCATTTCCTTTCAGAAGGAAATAGACACTGGTATTGCTGCCCTGGAATGTCATGGCGTTGAGACGTTTATCTTTCCCTGCTGTGAGGGATGTGGTTGCAATAATGGGTTGGCTGCTTGTGATAATGCATGGACCTCTCTCAAGCAGATTCTTGTCTCCTACGTACGAAACACTGTATTCTATGCTTTGTACTGATTTATTATCTATGTACATATGGCGTATTTGGAAGCCACACTCAAGTTCTTGACATAGTATTTACATAATGCAAATACTTCTAATGGGAGCTCTCAAATGCAGGTTGAAAATTTGCTGCCAACACATGCAATCTTATGGTAGAGCAGATGAAATGTTAGTGCATTAGGTTTTCTAGGCAGATGAAGAATAATGGAAAAAAGACACTTTATAGCTGGCAGATCTGTGAGTTTTGACCTCACAGTGATGATGATAACCTTTACTATCAAATGCATGTAGCTATGTAGAATTCCTTTGAGAAGTTCTGACCTGTGGTGACTGATAACATGTCAATCTCGCCCAAGGCTTACTCCCATGACAGAACATGAATCAGCTTTACTGTAAATAGTGTTATTTCCTTAGTGCCAGTCTGACGACGGAGTCGGAGCAGGGTCATAGTGTGACTTGGTCTGGAGTAAAATAGTTCTGGGAATTCTCATCCACCAAGATCATGATCTGAATCTCGCAGTTGTTGAGTCAGATTACTTTCTCCTTCCTGCCACCCACTGGTTGCTGTAAAAGATTCCAATTGAACTCTCAGTTCAAATGTCAATGAGGCCATTTATGAGATGTTGCTTTGATTTTCAGTAGAGCTGTGTGTGCTGGATTTTATGCTCTTTTATTTTACTTTCATGTGTGTGTGTGTTTGTGTACATTTTATTTTTGATAATGGGTAGATTTTGTTCATTGTTATTATTAGTGAGTGATTATTTCTGCAGTCATGGAAAGTGTTCTATGAAGGGTTGCAGTCTGCCAGTTGTTGATTTTGATATTCTTATCAACGTGCTTGATGGCTTATTCATCAACATGCTGAAGTGTTGAGATTGTCATGTAGTAAAGGAAATAATTCTTGCATGGTTGATGAGGAAATGCCAAAACATATTATTTGAACTTCATTTGGCAATTTTTCTCAGACGTGAAGCTTGCAACCTATCAACAGAAGAAATTATACCTTCATAGAAGAACTGCAAATTCATATTCTTAGAGATGGCAAAAATGCATGGTGCAGTTATGAATATTTTATTGAACAAGTACTTCCTTTGGGAATAGACACATCTCATTCATGAAATCCCTTGTCTATTATTATTTTGGATCTTCTTCTTTTATAAGCCTCGTTTCAGAATTTTGATTTTATATGCTGTGCTTTTATCCGATACATTGTGCAGTTTGGGATGTCTTGATTATTCTATAACAAGCATGGGTCCATGGACTGCTGAAAGGGTTTGTAAGTCAGTCTTTCATGTAGCAAAGTGGAAACTATGAGTTGGAGTAATGCTTCCCTTGAAATCTTTCTTCCATTTAGCTTGTGACTGATAGTAATGCTTATCAGATGCTATGTACCTGGCTTCCATTGGTTGTGTGTGTGTGTAGATAAGGGAATTCCGTCTCCTGCAATTTCGTAAAGTGATGTTAAGAAATGGAAATTTGTGATTTTAATAGCTTGAAACAAGTTTCTTAGCATTTACCTTGTTGCCACAGTGCCAGGTTAACTAGGTAGAAGCACTTGGAGAGGTAATTGTTTGATAGACTGTGATCAGGACAGTTTATATCCTTGCATAACTATGCCTGCAGATGCTTACATTTTGTCAGGATTTTTCATTAATGTGATATTGCCTGGCTACTCCATAGCTCACTTGGAAACAGGATATTCTTTTATCAAAAGTCCGTTTTGAGGGGAGAAGCCAGCTGCCTCATTTGTGTCTTGCTGAAAGTGTGAACATGCCCATTTGAAAGCTGTCTAGGGTGTAGAATGCAATGGTTGTGGTATGATACCACATGCTTTCTCATATGATATAATGATATGATCAAAAGAAGACATGAATTGTAATGCCACATTAAAGGCCAGATAAGACCATGCCTGCGTTTTCACTTTCTTTTCTTGTCAAAGACAGTAGGGCTTCTAAATCTGGGTATATGCTTCAAGCAACTAAGTAGGAAGTATCCGACTGTATAGCTGACTGCACCACAGTCTGTGGTTGAGCTTGATTTTTGTATTAATTATGTATTAATTAAATTATTAGTGTCAGTCAGTGTTGATTCATAGTGAAATAGGACATACATTCTTAGGAGCCTGTATTTCAATTTTCTTTAACAAATTATCATAATACTTTTAATAGGCCTTTTTATTTGCATACACATTTGGACAAATTGATCGAGGTATGCACCAATTACACACAAGCTGCCTTGATGTGAAAGTCTTTCTTTCAAAACTTGTCTTTGCATACACATACATGTAGCCACTGAAGGAGGAAAAAAGTTGAATGTGAGCAAAATGGCATCCCTAGATATAAAAAATTCACCCACATCAGGAAATGCAATGTAAATCTGGGATATTTAGTGCATGCACATTACAACAGCAAGGAACGCTTGTTTTGTTGTAGGAACAGTTTATTTCCATGTGTCATCTAGTGAGCCCGAAGCAAAAGTTTTCTTTCTTTGAGACGGACAAAAGGCCATGAATGCTAACTGCAGTCACAACAGCAAATCTAACATTTTCTGAGCCTGGGGTGCTATCTATTTTCACTAGGTAAGCTACACATATCAATTGTTTCTCACAAACTTCAATCTCGGCACTGAATACAGTGCCCAACGTTTTTTTCCTAATCAGGTATACGTGCATGACAATAATTATTTTGTACTTCAAGACGCTGCAACTGCTCTATATACATTCACCCAACAATAACGAAGGGAAGGGACTGCTACTCCTGAATAAATAGGTAAAGTTTTAAAGGATGGATGGAATATTAACAGAAATAACATGTACATGGCGAATGCTTAGCTGGACAGAATAATAGGTAACTAGTCAAGATATTGATCAGTATCACTGTCAGTAAACTGGAGATCAAACCAGGGAATCAACAACTACGTTGATAAAAGTCTGAAGGACAGAATGTATAGATAACAGTAACACAGTATCATTCTCCATCTGCAAACTCGGATACTCCACCACAGCCATGCTGCCTGCAGGGGTATTTTCCTCCCTGAAGCTTGATTGCAAAGCTTTGTTGCTGTTTCGGCCATACGAAAATCATATCTGTAATGACTTAGACTGTGAATGTTGGGAAAAGTCTTTGATACTGATGTTATTCAGCCAAGACCTCCAGTTCATGTACACATACTCCTCAAGTCTGTTTTCAGCCCAAGCATATGGACTTAAGGACGAGGATCTTGGAACGTTTTGATTCCTCAATAGATCACCCTGTGGGTTGGGGATAAGAATAGACCCTCCATCTCCCTACGAAATTCGTAAAAGTGAATTCTACATAAAGAAATCATGACTTGATTTGCGCTTACTCTAACCATTTCTAATGTTTTTTCGTGATTTATGGCCTTGAATAGCCTACAAAGGTAAAAACTCCGAGTCCATCTATTGTGATCAATGGCATACAAGGGCTGATGAGCCGTAAACCTCCATCTATCCATCTTGAAGTAATGACAATGAAATGGCTGAAAAAGCTCACTGACAAAGCACTAAGCAGAGCGTGTGTAAATCTGGCAAAGAAGATGGCCGGTTTAGACACACACTCTGACAAGTTTTGACCCCAGGGTCTAATGCACTCACCCACAATAATCCTACTAAGGACAGACAGGTTTTGCAGAGTGTGAGCATTCATTCCAGAACCATGTTACCATGTCTCCCTATGCGATTAGTATAATAATAATGACACAGGAAATTGTGACTGGGCTACTTTGTCTTACACTAACCAGCTCTTGTGATTTTCGTGATCCATTGTCTTACCAAGCCTTCTAAAGCTTATAGACCATGAAACTTCATTTCATCCATCCATCAATAGTACGTTCAAGCTGCCTCGTTCGGCGTCGACACGGGTCACGTCTAGATAGGAAGGCAACATTGGAAAATAAAAAAAAAAAGAAGTAAAAAAAAACAAATAAAAAAAAATGAAAAAAAAAAAAAAAAAAACAAAAAAACTTTCATCTCCCTGCTTGAAACCTACGGAACCAATCAATAATCTAGCCGGAATGAATGATGGCATAACGGTTTTAGTGGTTCGCAGGCAGTAACCAACCCCGCGCATTTTGGTCACATTTCCATGAAAGGGTGCCAAATTGCCCTGTTGGGATAATTTTGATTTAATGGGGGTGACCAAATGTGTCTCATTGGATCGAAAGTATAGCATGTGCATAAAACACACATAGTACTTATTAAAGTTTTGAAGACTAGGTTATCGGGGGTCCTTCCAAGGTGTCAGGTTCCTCTAAGCGGTGTTCCAGGTCGCATAAATCAAAAGTATGTATAAGACAATTCCATCTTTTTGAAGGGAGCTTCTGTGACCCATTTTAGAACCTTGGTGAAATAAAAGAGTCAAGTGGTCATATGCGATGTTTTGTTTGTACTCCTGTCCATCCTAGGCATAACAGACCCACATGGTGGGTGTAGCGATGGGTGGGCCTATACAGTTTTGGTTGTTGATTTGTAGACTGTCATAGTCCTCGCTTGACGAGAAACAATCCCGCCAGACGGGGTTAAAGGTTTTTACAAAGAAGGAATTGGATGAAAAGTGGCCAATGGGCCGCTGGTACAAGCGGACGGCATAAGGTCAAAGGTGACCTTTTGGCCTTAATATGATGTTGGCCAAAATTTGTTGACGATGTGAAAGTAACAGTAACATGTGCCGAACCGGGGGCCAACTATAATTATTAAGTTTAAAAAAAAAAGAACATCTTTATGCTAATTCACCAATAGTTCGATGGTCAAGGGTCTACTTAATACTATGTGTGGAGTACATCCAGAATTCAGGGTCTGCTTGAAGACAGCAAGTTTCAGAGGGGGCTCAACTATAAACATAGTTTTGGAACGACCATTGTCATCCCTACGCCAAACTTCGGTGTTGGCATTATGAAGGGGACCCGTGGTTAAATAGTCCACTACCGAGAAAAATCGCAAACATTGAAAGTTGTTTGGTTAATAAAGACAGTTACACATATCCAAGATTGACCTTAAAGCAGGGTCAATCAAACTGGTATGAAAAGATACGGACTACTTTGCCCTATTCACCATATATAGGTCAGGTATCCAATCTCAAAAACTTCAGAGAAAATAGGAAAATGTGAAAAATGGCTGTTTTTAGACAACATTTACGGCAACTGCGACCTTGACCTTGAAGCAAGGTCAAATCAATATGTATGTTTTTTGACGCCTTGTCATCATACACCATCATGCCAAATTGAGTGTTGATAGACTTAATAGTCTCCGAGAAAAATTCAACGTTAAAGTTTATTACAGACGCCAGGACGGACGACACGGGTGAGTACATAGACTCACATTTGCTTCACATGTGAGTCAAAAACGGTAAAAATGTCATTTTCTGGTGATTTTGACTAATGAGCTTTTTTGAGTTGTTTCAACTTTCTGCAATGTAATTCCAATAGTCTCTCTATTTAAAACATAATAGAAAACATGTAAAAATGCAAAGACAGAACCTTACCCCTTTGAAAATTTTTGCAGGCACTATTGGAAATGCATAGAAGATGGAAAAAGCAAGTTTTCCCAAACTTTTTTTTCTTCAAGTTTTCTCAGAAACTACTTTTTGTGAACTAGAAATTATACAGAAAATATTCAGAGCATTGTAGAAATCTGAAATGTTCAGAGTGTGTTCTTTATGCATGTAGCAACATTTTGTCACATGGGTTTGTGAAATGAGCCCCTAGGTCAGCAGCTAGACACTAAACAAGTTCTAAAACTGGAGAATCTTTTGAGTAAATAAACTAAGTAAGTATCCTTTTCAAATGTATTTGGAATTTTCCCAAAAGGATGTGACAAGTTTTAGATATTGAAATGACAAATCTAAGGAAACCAAAATTTTAATTTTGCTGTATATAGATTCTGAATTGTACATTTTTAATAAGACAGAAAATTACGTGTTCTTTAAATAATTAACAGATGACCTACTTTTTTCCATGGAGCAAAAGTGGTTTTCATTTATTTTCATGTATATCTTTGAATTGCCATGCATGAAAGTTTGAAAACTCATTGCAGTTAAAAATTTGTCTCTTCTACCCATGTCTCCCCTTAAGTATTACTGTCACTACAGGAGGTGCCCGATCTTCAACCTGGATGTAATTTAGTCACAACAAAAATTTCACTTTCACCTTAATTTGCATCTCAACATCTCACACACGCATGCACGCATGCACGCACACACACACATACACAAACACACACACACACACTTCTCCTCAACCAGCTCTTTGTGAACCCCACCTGCCCCCACTCCCCTCGACCATCATCTCCCCTTGTCCAATCTTAACCCTGACATACACCGTTAAAGTAGTTCTAAGACTATTTTGCCCAAAACTCATAACTTACTCTTGTTGAGGCAATAAACAAGCGTTTATTTGATAAAATAAAATGTTTGCGTTGAAATGGAAACAAGTTTTGACATCTGAATGATTTCTGTAAAAAGTGGAGAGAGAAATAGTTTCAGAACGAACTATTTTTGGTGCAATGCTGTAAAGCGAAGGATCAAGTCTATTACGCATTCATTGCGAACTGTGGCAGAGTCAATACTAACTCGGGTTCACAGAATGGTGTACTATCACAGCGATCACTGAAAAAAACCCAGCAGGCATCACCTTTTGGGTTGCTTTCCCAGCTCATCAAAGTCTTAGGAAAAGATTTTGGCATTTCATCACCACAACATGCATCCCCCTTTTTTTCCCCTCATCCTTTGCTGGTCTGAGATAATGTCATAGGAAGGTGACATCAGTAAGTGCTCTTGAAATAGTTTTGTATAATTAAGAAAGAATTTCATGAAGCATTCAATTAAAAAAAAGATATCTTAAACCCATCTCTGAGATGCCTGATACCAAATCTGTTCTTGGATTTGTTGTAGCTTTTCCTGTTATGGAACCTGTAGGGAACAGGCAGACAGACAGGCAGACAGACAGATAGACAGGCAGACAGACAGACAGACAGACAGACAGACAGACAGACAGACACACAGACAGACACACAGACAGACACACAGACAGACACACAGACAGACACACAGACAGACACACAGACAGACACAGATACACACAGACACACAGACAGAAATACACACACACACAGTCAGACACACACACACATGCACAGACACGCGCACAGACACACACATGCACAGACACACACATACACACACATACACACACACACACACACACATATATGCACATGCAAATAGACACACACACTCACACTCAAGCAGTTAGACAGACAGACTTTTATCTTTAGCGTATATATTGTTGATTATTAATATGAATAAACTTTTGGACTTTCCTGATAGTGGCCCTTCATTGTCTGCGCAACAGTGCAGATTCCCGTAGGTCTAAGTGTGGCTCTTGGCACGGCTCTTGCCGTGAAACGAAGGCTGTTATGTAATACTTGGAAGTGGAGGTGGCTCTTGAGTGAACATGGCACAGATACAATCAGGCAGTCACTCTCACTTAAGTAATTAAGAGTGTGGTGCTTCATTGCCGCTTAAACTAATGAGCAGTTTTTCTCTTCACATCTTCCTTCCGTTGAATTGTTTCAAAGTTATGGGAGGCATCAACAGTTTTTCTCTTCACATCTTCCTTCCGTTGAATTGTTTCAAAGTTATGGGAGGCATCAACAGTTTTTCTTTTGACATCTTCAGTTGAATTGTTTCAAAGTTATGGGAGGCATCAACAGTTTTTGTTTTGACATCTTCCTTCCGTTGAATTGTTTCAAAGTTATGGGAGGCATCAACAGTTTTTCTCTTCACATCTTCCTTCCATTGAATTGTTTCAAAGTTATGGGAGGCATCAACAGGTTCTGTTTTGACATCTTCAGTTGAATTGTTTCAAAGTTATGGGAGGCATCAACAGTTTTTGTTTTGACATCTTCCTTCCGTTGAATTGTTTGAAAGTTATGGGAGGCATCAACAGTTTTTCTCTTCACATCTTCCTTCCGTTGAATTGTTTCAAAGTTATGGGAGGCATCAACAGTTTCTGTTTTGACATCTTCAGTTGAATTGTTTGAAAGTTATGGGAGGCATCAACAGTTTCTGTTTTGACATCTTCAGTTGAATTGTTTCAAAGTTATGGGAGGCATCAACAGGTTCTGTTTTGACATCTTCCGTTGAATTGTTTCAAAGTTATGGGAGGCATCAACAGGTTCTGTTTTGACATCTTCAGTTGAATTGTTTCAAAGTTATGGGAGGCATCAACAGGTTCTGTTTTGACATCTTCAGTTGAATTGTTTCAAAGTTATGGGAGGCTACAGCAGAAGTGTCACCTGATTTTCCAATGCTGTCGTTTGGAGTTCACGGTATTGTCCTGGACTGGTTTGCGTCGTATGGTCGTGATCGGTCACAGTCCATCATTGTTGATGGCGTTTTGTCAGCCCCATCTCCATTGATTTTTGATATCCCGCAAGGCTCGGTCTTAGGACCAGTTTTGTTCACTCTGTACTCGCAACCCCTTTCAGATGTGATAGCTAAGCATGAGTGTGATTTTCAGAAATATGCAGACGACACAGTGTTGTTGAAGAGCTCATCAGTCGTGGAATTTCCTTATGTACAGTCAGATATCAAGACATGCGTTGATGATGTACTCGCATGGATGAGGAGCAACAAGCTCAAGCTCAATACAGATAAAACTGAAGTTATGCCTGTTGGGGCACGGTCAAGTCTCGGGCTTATCGAGAGTGATTCCACTGACATCCGGGGTAGCTCTATTCTATTCCAGAGCTCGGTTAGGTACCTTGGTGTTCAGATTGACCAGACATTGTCGATGCGTAAACAGATCAGCAGTATTTGCAGTGCCTGTTTTCTTGAACTACGCAGCATTGCATCCATTCGCCAATATCTTTCTGACAATGCGTGTGTTAGACTGGTCACTGCCAGGGTCACTTCAAGGCTGGATTATTGTAATTGTTGCACTCTTCTCTTGCAATATCCTGATGTACGGGGGTTCTCCTGGCTTGCGCTAGGAGTCGAAGTGACATACACTGGTGGTCGTTTTCCAATAAACTTTATTCACACACTGATGAAAGCACAGTGGTGAAAATCAGCTAACAGCAATTCGTAGTACTCACTAGCAGCTTCACCCTGCACACAGTACAGCAGAGGCTCGCTTCTCATGCAAGATAATCTCTCACATTATCTCGCTTGTATCTGCTGCTCTCTCTCACTCTCGCTTTCTCGCTCCTTATATACATTTACACACATTCCAGAAACTACCAGTACAATATCAAATTTACTCCCACACTCCAGTGCTCGACGAAACTGACATACTGTGTCACAACAAGCTAATTTAGCATAACTGGGTCAGGAGTTGGTCAATGACCTGACCCATACACCAAAACAACTGCACCTGCAACACTTCGAGCATAATCAAGAATCTTCACAACATAATTAAGTTTTGGCGGGTCTTCCAGCAGAACAATTGAACCATCTTCAGCACGTTCAAAACAGCGCAGCATGTCTCGTGCTGAGGAAGGGAAAACGCAATCATGTGACTCCCATGCTTAGGCATCTACACTGGCTTCCCATGAAATTTCGTTGCCAGTACAATATTGCTGTTTTGGCCTACTGTCATTTTGATGGTACTCTTCCTGTGTATCTTTTGGCATCCCTTCGCACATATCAGCCATCCCGTTCTCTCCGTTTAGCAAATGAAAAGCTTCTCAAAATTCCTAGTTGTAGTACAAAAAAAATTTGGTGAGCGTAGTTTTAGTTTCAATGCCCCCTCTGTCTGGAACTCGCTGCCGGCTGGCCTGCGTGACACACCCACTTTATCTATTTTTAAGTCGCAACTGAAGACTCACATGTTTCAACTGGCTTTGGCTTGATCGTAGGTCTTTCTCATGGTTATGTATGTTGTTGTATTTATTCTTAGGTCTGCAAGTTGTATTATGAGTTGTATTATGTTGGTAAGCTTGTTGATGAATGTCTGCGTGTGAATGTGGTTATGTCAGCGCATTGAGTTGACAGAAGTGTGCTATATAAATGCTATTCATTATTATTATTATTATTATTATTATTATTATTATTATTATTATTATTATTATTATTATTATTATTATTATTATTATTATTATTATTATTATTATTATTATTATTATTATTATTATCATTATTATTATTATTATTATTATTATTATTATGTTGCTATGGCACCCTCCAGAGAGCTGTATTCACTTTCAAAATACATAACTTCGCACATCACTCCAAAACGTGCACTCATCTTAGAGACATAATCACAATCTCCAACAACACATCCATTAGATAAAATTGTCAATGCTGCCTCCAGAAAGAGCCGTTTTGGAAATAATTTGCTCATAAAGCCACTTCTACGTTACATTGGAAAATGTAGACTCTGTATATAAGCAGGAAAAAACAACTTTGAATTACCATATCTTCAGATTACAAAGTTTGTATTTATGTATTCCCAAAGATTGGTAAGGAGAGAGAGAAAGAGAGAGAGAGAGATTGCGCCCCCCCCCCCCCCCCCCCCCACTACTCTCTGCCCCATTTTAAATCATGCAGCCCTGTTTGCTCAGGAGCTGCAGGGGTAGATGATGAAGTGCTACGTTAGATTACCTACATATGTGTTGACATGGTGACTGTCTAGCCTTGTGTGGGACAGTGTCTTGATGGCGAGGTGCTGGGGTTGTGGTGCTGGATACCAGCCTCTCCCATGGAAAGTTGTTTAGCATGTAGTTGGTAAAGGTAACTTTGAATCTGCAAGATGATAAGGAAGAGGGGGGGGGGGGGAGGGAGGGAGGGAGGGAGGGAGGGAGGGAGGGAGGGAGGGAGGGAGGGAGGGAGGGAGGGAGGGAGGGAGGGAGGGAGGGAGGGAGGGAGGGAGTAAGGGAGACAGACAAAAATAGAATCATACACACACATACACACACACAATCTACACAGAGGCAAGCACACACATGCACACACACACACACACGCACGCACACACACACATGCAGGCACACACTCACAGGCAGGCACACACACACACAGGCAGACACACACACTCACACATATGCACACACACACACACAGAGGCAGGCACACACACATGCACACACACACACACGCATACACACATACGCACGCGCGTGCGCGCGCACACACACACACACACACACACACACACACACACACACTCACACACACACACACACACACACACACACACAGAGGCAGGCACACACATGCATGCACACACGTGCACAATCACAGGTACACACTTGCACACACACTCACGCACACACACACACACACACACTCACACACACACACACACTTACACACACTCACACACACACACTCACACACACTTTCACACACATGCACACACATGTGCGCGCGCACACACACACCTACACAAAGGCAGGCACACACATGTGCACACACACACATGCAGGCACACACACACAGGCAGGCACACACACACACACACATACACACACACACACAGGCACACACACACATGCACACACACTCACAGTAGTTTAGAGATTGGCGGTATGACCTCGTTAATTAACACTCCTAATTAGCTGGCTGGTAACTTTTTGAAATTCATCTGTTGACTGGTGCCCTTTTTAAACCGAGCCAGGGAGTGCGGGAGGCAGCCTGCAAAAATCAATACTCCTGCCTGACTGCTTCTACTATGCTGCTGTCACTGCGCATGCAGCTACAAGCACAGTAAGAATGAAGGGGCAGGCAGCACAGTAAATAGAGGACTGTCTGTCTGCCTGTCTGTCTGTCTGTCTGTCTGTCTGTCTGTATCTCTGCCTCTATTTATATGTCTATCTGCACACCTGTCTCTCTGTGTGCCACACTTTGGGAGGCAGGCTGAACGGGCAAAATTAATCAATATCCCTGCTTGCAACAGCTGTGTAGGCCGGGCCTGCCTGGGCGCTGTGCTGTTTAGTAGACCATGACTGCACCTGTTGCAGCTCCCCTCCCAGCCACAGCTCGCACATTCTGAGTGCAGAATGTTTGTAGCTGTTTACTATGCAGCTTGCAGCAGCTATGGCCTTGCCAGTGAAAATTGTCAACCAACGGAGCGAGAGATTTTTAGCCAGGCAGAAGGTTGTATGCTTGCATGCTGCAGGGTTTAAGGCGAGACAACTTCGGCTTCATGAGCTGCTTCTACAATGCATTGCCTCCCTTAATGTGTGTCTGTCTCTTTATAATTTTCTTAAACCAGCTCTTGAAATTAATTTGCTAATGACAGCCCTTGCATTTGAATTCTCGTTTGGGACTTCCATTTTATTCTCATGAACTGAATCACTTACTTCAGGTTTATCATTTTTGGTTGATGCATTTTAAATTCTGTTAATGATACTTGCAACCGCTTTGTCCCCAAGTTGTTTTGCTTGGGATTCTACAACCCCCTTAGCTGCATTTGTCGCAAGCTGCTTAGCAAAAGGGGGCTTCTCACTGAGAATTTTCGTGCCAGCTGAGAATGCTCTTTTTGCTAGGTTAAAAATGTTCCCAAGAATGTGTCCTCCAGCAACTTTCCTTTTCATGTAATAATTATGCCGCATCATATATTCATAAGTTAGATTTCCTTTAAAGATAATAATTTACAGTATATATTAATGCAAGATAAATTTAATTAATGCATTTTGTTGTAAAATCCATCAAACCCTTTTCTATACATTTGTGGAGGGAGTCTTGCTGTTTTGTCCAAAACCATGAATGAATAGGGTTCTGCTGTGGCTGCATGATGCACTCGAACAAATTCATCTGAAGTAATCCCAGCACTGTGGTCTTGAGCTATACACCTCACATCCTTGTTGTCCAGCCCGCTAAACAATACAAAGCACTTAGTGTTTCTTCGAATGTATTTTGGAACGTCATAGTAGGACTGACACAGATACAAACAATTGCAGTTTTTGTTTCTGCTTAGAGAAAAGTACTCCTTAACAGTGTTCATGTTCTTGGAGTCAATTTTTACATCATCAAATATGATTACTTTTTGATCAGAGTCATCAAGGTTTTCAACTGGCTCAACATCTTCACACAATGTAAAGGTAGTGCCAAGTCTGTCATTCTCTAGGACTCTTATAAAGCAATTCTTGAACAAGTCACACAATTCTGAGTTACCACAAGACAGCTCTTTTATTTGCCCAAGGAGAGCTTTTGTACTTTTAATGGGTTTGGCTGGGTCGAAATCATTAACACACTCAAAGAAATCTTGCAGTAGTTGATATTTCTCTTGTTGGGGATTCATGGTGTGAATGACAATCTGGTCTGCATTGAAGTATTTTAATATTAAGTTCATCAGGACATTAGTTTTTCCCTGGCCAGTGGGTCCCACCAACATGTAGTGGCAATCTGGAACGAGAAAATGGTGTTTTATTTGAGGGTCATGACATGTATCACAATTTATAATATTCATTTATAGTATAATATACAAATGGATTACACAAAGTTTGGAACAATGTTAGGGCAACATCAACAACCCACTGAACATTTTACTCCAAACATTGCTGGAGCACTTCAAAATTACCTCCCTTTGTCTGGTGGAGAGCTTACCAGAAACTTATCTTTCAACGCATTCACACAGACAGGACCCGCATACCTCACAGCCCTCATAGACACTTACACGCCACGCAGAACACTTCGCTCTTCAGCAAACACCACCACCCTTGTCCCTCGTAAAATGAAATCATCTTTTAGTGACCGCTCTTTCTTTGCCTCCGCTCCTCTCGTCTGGAACTCTCTCCCTGCTAATATTCGTCTGTATCCCTCTTCCGATTCTGACTCTTTCCACGCTGACCTGAAGACACACCTGTTCTCTCGTGCATATGTTACAGTCAAATCGGGAAATCAGGCATTCTCCGAGAATGCCTGAACGTTTAGGCATTCACGGTAAATACCTGGTTTGATCAGGCAATTCCGGTAATGACTGAAAATTTTCAGGCATTATCGGTGATTGACTGAAATAGGCTGTCAGGCATTATCGGAGAATGCCTACCGCTCACAATCTGTGTTTCTGGTGAGAGTCAAAGCATTTCAGCACATAAGCCTACTGCAAAACTTTGAATGGCTGGGGTCGTAATTGGTTTCACGCCTCTTTTGTACTCTCTCTCTCTCTCTCGGCATTCAATTAAAGAACATAATGATGAAATCAGTTTAATTTATTAATTCTAACAACTAAAATGTACATTAAAACAGAACTTTCTGTCAACAGTTCATTTGTTTCCACAAGTCAAGGATTGGTGACACCGACTGTTGCACTTCAGTTTTGCTTTGAAGCATTTGCACCGATTGTTCTGGCATTTCTTTGCACCCGAACAGTTGCACTTGACGTATCCTTGTCCTCCGCTTTGGGAGCCCAGGATGACTGCCTCTCGAAGACTTACGTGCTTAACACAGTTCATTTCACTCAAAGACAACAGTTTTTGTGGACACAGTTCGAACTCGTTTCTGGTGTAGGCTCCTTTTAAAATCCCATGCTTGGTCACCAGTGTGTAGTTGTCATTTTCACTCCTGTCAAGAATCACCCCCAGGATATTCCGCGGGTCTCCACGGCCTCTATCCACCAGGGGAATGGGTATAGCGACGTTATCACCTCTCTGTCCATGACCGAGATCCAAGCGACTCCGCTTCACCAATCTTTCTGCTTGCTGGAGCTGACATACCCTGCTAGCTTGTCTGTGGTGGTGAATTTGTTTATATTGTCTGTCAAACAATGTCACACTGTCATCAGTCACAACTCCTCAGTACTGAGGTTTGCATTTCCAAGGTGGATGTTGGCAGTGTTACCCTGGGGTTCAGACCTAGTCAAACAATACGAGATTTTTTAATAAAGACAAACAATAAAAGAATGAGAAAAAAGAATCAAGAAAAGAGAAAAAAGAATGGGAGGAAAAAAAGCGAGTGAGAGGGAGAAAAGAGAAAAGGCGAGAAGGATAGCGGTCAGATAGAAAGAGAAAAAGAAGATTGAGAGAGAAAGAAAGCGAATGAAACAGATGAAAGAAAATTGAAAGGAGAGAGAGAGAGAGAGAACAGAGAGAAAAAGACAGAGAAACAAAACGAAATTTTTATTAAGCCAGGTTTATGTGATAAGCATATATATACTTTTTTCCACTCAGCCCTGAGAGAGAGAGAGAGAGAGAGAGAGAGAGAGAGAGAGAGAGAGAGAGAGAGAGAGAGAGATGCCTATATCTATTGAATATTTTAAAATATTTGAATTCCTTTGTTTCTGTTTTTTTTAACCTGGTTTCAAAAAATAGAGGGGAATGCCTCGACGTTGCCAGCGTCTCCCAACTTTATGGCCTTGTAAACATAGTTCATCCATGGGGTAGTGACATGCCTCCAATGCCATTTGTTTTAAGTAGATAGTGTGGGGACGCCTTGAGAAGAAATTGAAATTGAAAAGCGTGTACAAGTGGTCTTTCCGGGGAAAAAAACTCACTATAAATTCATGCAAGGCAGGCTATGTAAAAACAGACAAGGTCTCAGGTCACACATGGAAGAGAAACTCACTAAAAATTCATGCAAGGCAGACTATGTAAAAACAGACAAGGTCAGAACAACCCATTTTGCCTAACAGTCAGGCAAAACGGGAAATTTGTACAAGTAGTTTTTAGTCATTTCCTGATAATGCCTGAAAAATTTCAGTCATTACCGGTATTGCCTGATCAAAACAGGGATTTACCGTGAATGCCTAAACTTTCAGGCATTCTCGGAGAATGCCTGATTTCCCGATTTGACTGTAACACATACACATCTGCCAAATAGCCCCCCCCCCCCCCCCCTCCCTCCCACTGACCCCACCTGCTCAATCTCACAGCTCCCCGTACATATTCTCGTAATTGTATTTTGTAAATATTTTGTTTTGATTCACGTATCTCGTTGTGTTTGCTTGCTTGTTTGTTCTCCTCATTTGCTTATTTCATTCTTGTTTAGATTGTTGATTAGTTGTCTGCTTGCTTGTATATTTACTGTGTTGTTATGCCTGCTTGATTGCGTTCAATTATTTAGCCTGCTTGTTTGTTTATTTTCTTTTGTTTATGCTTGCTTCGACTGTGTTTAATTATTCTGCCAGGTTGCTTGTTAATGTTATGTGCTTGTATGCTTGCTCTGATTGTGCGTGATTTTGCTGCTAGTGTTGATTGCCTACGTGATTTGCTTGTATCTGATTGTCTGCTTGTGATGTGAGAACTAGATTGTAAAGCGCTTAGAGCTCAACTGAGGATAAGCGCTATATAAATATCCATTATTATTATTATTATTATTATTATTATTATTATTATTATTATTATTATTATTATTATTATTATTATTATTATTATTATTATTATAACAAAATATTTTCATTAGCTGAACCCACAGGAGATAAACAAGCCGCAAATAAACAGTATGTGGATGGGGTAATGTCTTCTCTTGCAGAGTCAGCAGAAAACACATTTTTAAGGTTGATGGAACTAATAAGATGGAAGCACGTTTGGATTTAGATGGTAAAAAACTCCTGAATTTAGCTGAACCAACTGGAGAAAGAGATGCAGCAACTAAGTCTTATGTTGACTCAAAAACAGGCTTTGATGGTGACATGAAAGCAAAAAAGATAGTTAACATAGGAGCCCCCACTGAAGACAATGATGCAGCTACCAAAAAGTATGTAGACGATGAAGGCCCCAAATCACTATCAGTCATTGAGGGTAACACAGACACAGAGCATAAATTTCTCAGAAAAGTTATTTTCAAAAACTCTGATGTGGTTGAGAAAGGTAGAAAAACCGTTGAAGTAACTCCAAAGCTGAAAGTTGGTGACCATCTTATCTCAGAGCTGCTTTTAGAGCCTCCTTTAAAGGTAGAAATAGTGAATGATAAGTTTTATCTCTCTAGCCATCTAGAAGGATACTTAAAACACAAAGGGCATGTCATTTATGACACCATCAGTCCATTGCGTGGCTTAGAAACAAAATACTATCTGTATGGAATTCAGTCTACCACAGTAATATGGAGCATATTTAAACGTGTTGACCCCCTTCGTCAGCAGAATTTAGCTTCTGGCTTTTTTCTCATGCAAGAGCTTAACTTTAAACAACAATTTTATCCTGCCCTTGAACTCTACAACAGACTCAACCCAGAAAACACCCTTTCACTAGTATGGTTACAAATTCCAGAACTTTTCAAATTGTCTAACCATCTACCTGTGATTACAGCTTCATCAGACGAAAAATACCATAATTCTGATGGGGAATATTACATAACTGACCCATTTTTTGTTGATCGTCCAAACCATAAAGTCAAACCAACCGGTAAAAAATTCAAATGTATTAAGGTTTTTGATGAAGAAATCACACATCTTTTGCGAGGTAATAATATTACTGTGAATATTAATGAGAAGAAGGAAATCCTCAAGCATTGCCACAGAGAATACAAAATCTTGTTAACCAGAGTGCGGTTGCTACGAGATGATGCAGCCGTCCTAAACGATATATTTAAGAGAATTGAAGAGCTTGAAAGCTCAGACCTTTTCAAACCACCACTAGAAATGTATATGAAAAGGTATAAATTGAATGGGTACTCCTCAAAGTCGTAACTCACTACATTCGTAAGAAAGTAGACTTACTCTTCCTCAAATAAGAGATAAAACAAATTCAAAGTAATAGCCACCTGTTGGCTTTTTGTCCTTATTAGCTTTTTTGACAGCGTTTGGGTGAATACCAAGAGTCTGTTGTATCTGATACAAACTGTAAAAGACTGTTGTTTCCCCTGTTTCAACATTAGTGGCATAGATTTTGTAGGGTTTATAATGGTTATACTTAACATGTGAGCAATTTTTACTTTGTTTTTCAAGTATTAAGTTGTCAAGACTGTTATTAGTTTTGTCACCATCTTTATGAACTACTCTCTTTCCTTCAGGGATTTTTCCATTAAAACACTCCCAAACAAACCTATGGACTTGAAAACAGCAATAGTCTGGGCAATCTTGGGGCCTTACCCTTACAATTAGGTCACCATTTTTATTGAAGGCACCCTTATACTCTTTTTTAAGTCTTGCATGTTGTATATGGCCATCACGGCTGGCTTGGTATAAATCATAAATTGGGTGTGTGATCATTTCAGACATTCTTATATATTATATAAAGAAAATAATTTTCTAAATCTATATTATAAGAAATGGCAATCAGAGAATCTGACAGAGCAATGAAAGGCTATACTAGTAGTCACACAGTTGATATTGTGAACAGCAGTTCGCCTGAGGGTCAACTCAATCAAACTAAGCAGTCTGTTACACAGTTTCTACGTGAAAAAGCTAATGAATTTAGAGGAATGAAATACAATGTAGTTTTAAAAGTAAAGTTTACAAAATATGACATCACACAAAGTGCCTTTTTTTAGCATTTTTCCTATAACAGCTATAAATGACAATGTGAATTTGGATACCGACAGCATTTTGAACAAAATAGATACCTGGATTTCACATGGGTCTGGCTGGACAGTAGATGAGGTTGAAGGACACTACATTAATGTAGCTGTGTACAGGCCACTCAGAGGTTCCTCCTATGTAGAACTGCCAAAAGAATTAAAACACTCAAAAAAGGGACTCCTCAACATACAAAACAAAGATGACAAGTGCTTCATGTGGTGCCATTTGGCTTATATGTTCCCAACCGGCAAAAATGGTGAACGAGTAACAAAGTACAAGCCATATGTTGGCAAAGTTGACTATTCTGGCATACAATTTCCAGTAACAATTAATCAGATTCCCAAAATAGAAAACCAGAATAACCAGGGCTTTAATGTGTTTGGTTATGAAGACAAGCAACCTTTTCCATTGTATATAACCAAAAAGAAGGATGTGTGCAATGTACTGCTTTACAACAACCATTATGTTTTAATTAAAGACTTTAACAGGTTTATGTTTAATCAAACCAAACATGAAGCAAAAAAGCATTTCTGTTTTCACTGCCTTCAGTGCTTTAGTTCTGAAGCTGTACTTCAAAAACACAAGCCAGACTGTTTGGCAATTAATGGAATGCAAGCTATAAGAATGCCCAAAGAAAAAGTACTCAAGTTTACTAATTTTCACAAGCAACTCAAGGCTCCTTTTGCAATTTATGCTGACTTTGAAGCCCTCAATGAAAAGATAAGTGGCCCAGAACCCAATAGCAAAGAATCATTCACACACAGGTACCAGAAGCACACTGATTGCGGGTATGGTTATAAGCTTGTTTGTATAGATGTAGAAATTAATTGGCAGTTAGAAGGAAACTTTCAGTTTAAGGCAAGACACTACTAGGAAGCATGAAATTTTTTAATATGTTTATTGAAATTTTGTTGTTTCATTGGCATGAAAGAACTCATAACAGTAAATCAAAACATCAAAGTTTGACAGTAATTAGAATTATGGGTAATCCAAAATGGCCGCCTAACATGCAAAAATATGCAAATTTCTGTACTTTTAAAATTTCTATAACTTCAAAACTACTTGATCATTTTTAAAAATTCTTTTTGCATTAAAATTGTACACTCTTTATCTTTAATTGTAAAGAAGATTATGTTTGTAATGCAAAAAGTAAAAAAAAAGTACTTATTGCTTCCACATCCATATCCGAATTGCAGATAAAGTAGGTTCAGCATCAAAGAAAAAAATTCATATCTGGCCAAATAATCAGTTCACAGCAAAAAATGTCTGTATGATCATAAATTATTATACATGTAACAAACCTGCAAAATTACAAGTCATCATCATCATCCTGTGATGAGTTTTAGTAATTAATTGATTTGAACTCTACGAAAAAAACACATTTTGAGAAAATGGCAAAAACAACTTTGAGTCATGCATAAGTCCTACTAAAACTATCCATCATGGCTAAAACTTGTTTCATTTAGTCATACATTCATCCAGCAGCACTACACATGCTAAAAAATGAAACTGAACTTACAGTTTCCAGTTTTCAGTGTTTTTGTGCTGTGTGTCAGTCCCCAGTACGAAAACACGCAGGGATTGGTAAGTTCATGCTCACCAGGAAAGGATCAGCCCTACTACTAGTACTACACAGGAAATGCCAAGGCCAACACAGGCAACTTCAGGGATGAGTCAAGAACAAATCAGTCTGCCATTCCAGCACCATAGGTTTCCCCTCCTTCTTCCTCCTGAAGCCTCCTCTTCTGACGCCTTGAAGCCACATAGTGTTGGCGCCTTTGTTGTGCCTGAACAGAGGTTGCCACATCAGCTTTCTTCACTCTTCTGGCATCAGCAGCTGCCAGAGTGCTGAGGGTTATGGATGAGATGTCCAACCACAGCTTGTCCATGACTTTGGCTAGGCTTTGGGCACCTTCGTTGAACTCTGCAACAGCACTGGCCAAAGCTCCTTCCACCCTCTCCCGGCCTCTGAAGGTAGTCTTGGGACAGCGCAGCCAGATCTGTGAGTTCAGATATTCATTGGCATTTTGAGTGCCACCATGTTGCATCCTGGAAAGCAGACTGTCTTCAGTCATTCTGTGGTACACTTTAGACACCTTTTCCCCCACTTCTGGACTGAGGTAGGTGTGACTGGGATGGTCAGCACGGGATGAGGGCTGCTTCCCAGCAGCCAGGTCATTCCTGTACCAGCACCACTTTCCCACAGGACAGTTCTGATGGTAACTATTCTCATCAGTGGAGATGCTGTGGTAGAAACCAGCCCAGACAGCTGACTTCATCTTTTCCACACTGTCTGTGTTGTCGATGATTGCTTTGCGGTAGTAACTTTGAAGAATGTCACACTTCTTGTCAGTGAGCCTTCCTTTCCCTCTTCCTCCCAGCCTGTTCTCCCTAGCCAGCTTCCTGAGAGCAGTTCCCATTCGCTTATGAGCATGGTTTACACACTCAAGTTTCTCTACCTCTGTCACCATAGGGATTGAGCTGTCTCACCTCAGTGATGGCACCTGAGTCGCTGTCAGCCAGCATCTCCACATACCTAAGCTTGTGCTTATCAAGTGACCTATTCCACATTTGCTTGGCAGCCTCTTGCTCCATGGCCTTGCTTGACTGGGTGTGGTTAATGCAGCAAACAGGGTATGGGATTCCCTCCACGCCTGCAGATCATCTCCAGACAGTCTGTTCTCATTGACTTTGCAGGCGTGGCAATACTTGGACATCAACTGGTAGTCAATTACCAGGCCTGTGATGGCAATGCAGATGCCTGCCCCAAAGTGGCTGGTGAACCCTCTTTTTTGCCAGGTGCCATCAAATGACACACTGATGTCAACAACTGGTGTTTCCCCACGCTCCAAAGCCTCTGTGATGTCAGGATCTGTCTCAGCATAGGCTTGGCGGATGGCAACAGCAGCACGCTGCAAGGCTTCTTCCCCTGACACTTTCTCAGTGGCTGGAAAAAAAAATTGGTTTGAGTTACCAAGAGATTAACAACTCAACAACATCTGAAAATTAAAAAATTGGGTTAGAAGAAGACAGAGGAAATTGTCAATACAGTGGAAGAAATTCAATATCATGAAATGACCATGCTTGGGAAACTTGTTATTTTACAGATTTACAGATTTGCACAAAGATTAGGGAAACAATATAAATTTGTCTTACCTGACAAATCTTTGTCATGGGCTTGGAATGTCTTGAGATGCATTCCTTTCATCCCCAGGGCCGTCTTGAACTTTTCAAGCGTGGAGAATCCCCCTCCTACCAAATGACTGAACAAAATCATTCTTTTGTTTACCTCAAATGGCACACCTCCTTTTCCCTTCCTTGCCTGCTCAAGTTTATGAGACGACATGACACAGTTCTCCGAATTACAGGCTCCACATTTCAAGCACAGTTTGCTGGCAAAGCCTCTGTTTTCATCGTGGAGTATGCTGATGGATAGACCAGACAGAAAACAGTTTGGGCAAAGAACATCCTTCACCAGTTCAGTCAGCTGATCTACGTGCACGATGACCCACTTTTGATTGGTTTCAATCGGCTGCTCCGCTTCTGCCTGCATCATCTGTAACTTCCTCCTTGATGCTGATGTCGTCGATATTTCTTCCGGAATCAAGGCAGTTGAGGTGGAGGGACGAGGAGATGGCGATCGCGATGGCACAGTCAACGTGGGTGTTGACGGCGGAGAAGTAGACTTTCGGCCTTGAACTCGAAGTGCTTTTGAGGTGCGCGCAGCCGCAAGCTGCTCTCTTCGGGCATACTTTTTCAGTCGCGGCATGATGTTGAGTCTATTCACGCACATATGCATTCACTGATCGTTCGATTGAAGTCAGATTTTTTCGAATCGCTGCAAAATATGAACTTACTGAGAGAATTAGAGACGAAGCGGCAGCCATGTTTACGATGCATTGTGGGCCAGGGAATCCTCGCTTCGGAGTCTCTGATTGGTTGAAACAAATGGAATTCCCTCTCTAAGCTCAATGATTGGCTAGTGAGTTTCCAAACAACCCTGTGTACGCTGTTTGAAATCATCAACTAAAAATAGACCACTATAGTTGGCGGAGTGATTTCCCTTGCTGTGCTTGATCGAAAAGACGAGCTTTCCAACGGTACCGGGCGTGAACCTCTTCGTAGAATAGATCGAAAGTTACAAATTTTCCAAAAGTCATAAAATACGATGCATCAATGACGTTTTTAACGTTTTTTACGAGGAGTGATGTTTTAAAAAGCCATTTTATTCAACTAATTTTCGAATGAGAGGTCGAAAAAAACACGTGGGGGCATTTGCGAGTGTTTGAACTNNNCCAGAACCATGTTACCATGTCTCCCTATGCGATTAGTATAATAATAATGACACAGGAAATTGTGACTGGGCTACTTTGTCTTACACTAACCAGCTCTTGTGATTTTCGTGATCCATTGTCTTACCAAGCCTTCTAAAGCTTATAGACCATGAAACTTCATTTCATCCATCCATCAATAGTACGTTCAAGCTGCCTCGTTCGGCGTCGACACGGGTCACGTCTAGATAGGAAGGCAACATCGGAGGAACTTTCATCTCCCCTTGAAACCTACGGACCAATCAAGTTTCGTTACAGAATAGGCTTCAGTGCGTTAACCAAAATGGACAGATATGTGACAGCGCAATCTGAAAACGAACGTTAAGTCAGAAGAAATGGAAGAGAACTTCGCAGAGAAGTGTGTGTGTGTGTGTGTGTGAGAGAGAGAGAGAGATTATATACGATCTTCTGTGACCACATTCAATAGCTTTCGCTGGTAGGCAAAGCCTCTAGTGGACTAGAATGATTCAATAGTTGTGACCGTCTACCATGTTTCTGTTGTTCGGTACTCCATCAAAAAGGAGTAGTGTATGATGACACTTTGGACATTGTCAGATAATGAAACTTCCGTTCAGGCCTTTGAATTTCCTTCCTAATCATACGCAACACATGACAAGTTGACGTTTCGTTAGGGGTATCAAAGAGGGCAGGTGATTGAAATTTGTTTCAATGTTTGTTTAATAGAAAGTTATAGAATGGGGATGTGCTTAGCCTTTTGGGCTGCAAGTTAGTCCTTCCTTCAGGCTGTAGAACAACTGACAAACAACAACAACATCTGAAAAAGACCGAATCCAGAGGCCGGCCGCCTATATATGGTCACTATAGTGGGGTCGCCTGATATGAAAATCTAGCAGTGGAAATTAATTTGAACGCTGTCTATGCGTTCTAACTGACTTTGTAAACAACTCAATACATGTACTCCCAAACGTCTCCGCTGTTCGGCACACTTGATCCTGCAGATCCGCACTTATCTGCCAGCTCGTTTTTCCTCCTCCTCCTCCTTTTTGTCGCCTTGTCCCGACTCTGAGCGTCTCCCTGGAGCACGAGAGTCATGTAGGTACATGTATTTCATAAATCCAACTTTCGAAGAAATAACTTCTTGCAGATTTGTTTCGGAATTAAACATAGCTCTTCTAACACCACGGCAGTAAGTGAGACTATGGACCCATTCGCCAGACCGGAAAGTTTCACTGGAGCAGACCTGGAAACTCCAGCAACCAGAGATTCCAGACAGCACAGCATAAGGATTAGATTATAGGGTCCCTGGACAGCTCCAGCTGCAAGTGGGCAGCCCAGCAGGGACCCTCATTGGACCTGTGTGCTGTCCGGCCTGGACGACTCCAGCTGATGAGAGGGTTATCCAGTGGCTTCAGTCAAGTGTTACACGTCTACATTCAGTAAAAAGCACGCTCATCTCAAGGCGTGCGTGAGTGACGAGGTAAATTTGATAACAAGAGCGGTTTTTGCATGAGCTGTATGATTCTAACTAAACTTACATTTGTCTACCATTGAATCATATAATGAGTTTTTTTATATTCGTATTTTGAAGAGCTAAATAAACATGCGTAGTCACGATAAAGAGTGTGAAGAAGATATGTTCTTGTTCATTTGTGAGAATATAGATTGCGACGCAATGAATATATACACATACAGTGTCGTGTATTGTTACACAACGCTTAGAAACGTAACTTTCACGTCCCGATGTCATGCAAAGCATATTTTAGCGTGAAAGGCAGAATGTACCGTTGATCATTTGAAACTATCCTCATAAAGAGCTGACAACGTAATTTGCAAACAATAAGGGGGTTTTCTACAGTGTGAATTACGTGTGATTATGTAGGCCTACGCGTTAGATTTCACGTTTTGTAAAAGTATCTCCAAAGTCCTCTGAAAAGCTGTTTTGTGAAGATCTATACTTTTCAAGAGCTAAAATTCATATCACAATGAGTTTTGTAACAGGGCAATAGATGTAAGAAAAGACAGAATTTGCAAAGTAGGCACAGAATTCCAACATTTAAGAATACGCTGTTTTTATATGATTTTCCATTCGAACGCTGAATTTATCTCTATATTATCCAACTGATCATGCCCATTAGCCAGGGAAAAACATGTGCATGTGTTTCTGAGATAAATATCTAATTCAAATAAATTTGGAATGGGATTGGTTATTCAGTTCTCTTCTCTCTCTCTCTCTCTCTCTCTCTCTCTCTCTCTCTCTCTCTCTCTCTCTCTCTCTCACACACACACACACACACACACACACACACACAAACACACACACACACATGCATTTCCAGGGTGCGCACATCTATAACTCCTCATTCTACATCATTGCAACTCAGCTATTGAGGAGAATGGAACGACTTAACGACAACAACACTGGACTGGAGAGTAATAATTTGACTGCTAGTTTGGGTGGAATCGAGGTAAGGAAGAACAGAAACTATGAGGAATTAAGTTCTAATAGGTTATCCAAACAAATGAATATGATAGACATGCAGGCATGCATTCAGACTTGCATACTAAGCTTTACCAATCATGCATATGCATATCAACCCAACAATTTCATACGCAACAGCACATCTGCAAGGAATGCACGAAATTTTATCACAACTTTTTACTCGTCCGGTACCATATTCTACATTCAAATGTCGAACACAAAAACTCGAAGAGTGTTTCACCACTGTCTGCTATCGAGAAACAGTACGTAGCTCTTGTAGTATTTACTGCATCATGCTGCATTTTGGTGTTGTGATATATCGCTACGACGACAAGCAAGCCTACCGTTGGAAACTGACTGGATATTATATGATTATCATAGTCTCCCTCACTGCAGTCGCATCTTCATCGTCGCCACCATCGTCATCATCTGCTTCGATGTCAGCAGCACCAGCACGATACACGTACACACGAACAGCATCGTCTCGTATATGTGAATCTTAACACACATGAATATATCACTACTAGAGTCGTAGCTACCGTGGCCTCCAATAAGAACAATATTGACGCAAAGAACAATACTGCTGTAATGGTGCAACCACAAGTCCTGGAGCAGGAGCACGCGGGATCATGTACAAAAGTTACGCCCCTTTATGTCGAGGTTTTCTTAAGGGTGGCGCAGCATTCTCCATTTCATTGGTTGCCTGCTCTTCTATCCGGCAGCATAGTCCTGTGTCGAAGCTCTGCCCTTGGAGAATCCGGCATTGGGCTTATAGCCACAGTACGCAAGTGCAATCCAGGCACTACAAACAGTCAATCCCGCAGTGTTCTGTAGAGCTTCGAATTACGACCGAGAGATGGTGTTTGATCATCATGTTTGCTGCGAAAGTGTTTTCCACAGTGTGACGCGCTTTGACCGAAGGTGTCTATCAGTCCGGCTGACGGCACAGGTCTCTAGTTGTGTGTCTTTCCTAATGTCTTTCCCTTTGCTCGTCTGCTGAATCACGAATGCCAACATGCAATGCCGCTCTGAAATCCAGCGGGGGTAGAACAGCAATAACAGTCTGGTCGAAATCCTTGATAAATGAAATGCGAGACGAGGTATCAGATCTGAGGGGTGAACACCAGATGAACGTGTTCGATAACTCCTGGTCCCTCTGAAACAATGCTTTACTTCTTTGAGCGGTGGAAAATGGTGTCGCATTGCACCAGCTCGGCGAAACTGTCCATGTTCCCTGGACTCGCTGCATCGTCCAACGCGATAGCTTGCATGGATGTATTGGTCAACTTCTCTGCAAGTCTTTAGGTATCCTTGGGAGGTCATCTCCGAGTGAACATGTCACGCCCCTCCTATTCAAAGAGGGATGTAGTGTCCTCAACCTACTATACGTGTAGTTTGTCCCGACCCAGGAGACTCAAGTATGGAGATGGAAGAAAAGGGGACACGATTTGGGTGGAGGTGAGAGGGAGGGGGAAAGGTAGAGTGGAGAAGACAAAACAGCTGAACCATACGGTACTAGCAATCACGCCTGTCTCTCGAGGTGATGTGAATCTCTCTCTCTCTCTCTCTCTCTCTCTCTCTCTCTCTCTCTCTCTCTCTCTCTCTCTCTCTCTCTCTCTCCTCTCTCTCTCTCTCCTCTCTCTCTTTCTCTCTCAGTTTTCGAGGGCAGTCATTAGTTTGTGTTCACATTTTCATTGAATTTTGATTATCTGCAGGCCTTGGCACGCGAATGAGTACTTCCTTACATAAAATCCTATTGACTCGTGTGATGGTCACGCAGCTCAACGCATCCTACAGGCACTCCTGCGTTGCCGACTCCCATTGATTGTCTGAGTGCTTCGGCCTCAGCCTTGTAGATCTTCCTACAGCGTTTCCGCCGGGCAGCCATTCTGTGGCTCTCTGTACTCAGTGACCCAATTCCTTTCGTTCTTAAAAGCTCTGTATCGAGCCCTGCGGGAGTAATTTTGACCCAATTCAGTGATTAGGCCTACGATTCTCCCTCTCCATATCCCCCTCCCCTGCTCCCTGCCCCCCACCCCCTTCCCCTACCCTCCTCCTTTCGCCTCTTCATCTCAGCCTCCACATTGCCTTATCATTCATTTGTACGACAGTTCTCTCTTGTTCAAAAATCGTTGGTGATCACGCATGTATCCTCTTGTCTCCGAGAGAGAAAAATCCTTCTTCAGATTTCGAAACCCGATACAATCTGTGTTTTGGCTACTTCCAGAACGAGTCGTGAGGAAGTAATTCCACGATGGTTCCAGATACTCCGGACGCGGTGCTGTTACATCTAATTGGAGCGCAGATACCCCTAATGGTGCCACGGAAGTGCTCCGATAAGACTCGCCCGTCAGTGAGGTTTATGGTTTTCAGGCAGGCTTCCCGCACTGCTGGTGCCATCAGCACTGATTGGAATTGTCCAGGTCATCAAGGCCCGCATAGGTCGGGGTTGCAGTCGCCATTTGTGACGAGCCACGACAAAACCAGTGCTAAGTCGCGCGGCACTATTTTGCGCTACGACTGAAAAAAGGCAGGGAGGGTCACTCTGGGTGATTTTCACTTTTTGATGAAAATAGATTCTACATGGTTCAAACTATCATGCCAGTAAAGGAAACATTTTGAAGAATTATATTTTGATGGTAAAATAAAGACTTTTGTGTTATGTATTGTTTCAAAAGCTCCCTGTAATTAGCGTTAATTGCCTCATTTTAGCCGCAATAAACACACCTAAACCCTTGCAGAACCCCTTCATGTTATATACCGTTAGAAAGGCCGCTCTCTCGGCGTTCCCGCTCTGTGGATGTCGAAGAAAAATAAGGTCAGCTATTTTTGGAAACGGAGTTTGAAATACCGTTGCTAAGGTGTTTAATGTCTGAAGAGAGTAAATCTTCTGAGACCGTTTTTTCAAAATGACCGCTGCTTCAGTACCCAACTTGAAATGCCCGTAACTCCTATTCTAATTAACTCACATTGTTCATTCTTATATCAAAACAAACAGAAATGAATGCAGAATTCAAACGTATTAAAACCCTATTTTGTCCAAAAATGGACTTAGCACTGGTTTTGTCGTGGCTCGTCACATTTTTGGAGCAGTGATTTTTAAGAATGGAATTGCTACAGCATTTCAAAGACATAAATTGCATGTAGGCGTGAGTTTTGTGGTACCGGTATATAAGGACCGCTGACCTTGAACTCGTCGTTCTTTCTAAATTGGTGATAGATTTCTCAATGTGCATTGTGTGGAAACACAGTAGGCCTACGCTCTCTCTCTCTCTCTCTCTCTCTCTCTCTCTCTCTCTCTCTCTCTCTCTCTCTCTCTCTCTCTCCGTCTCTCTTTGTCTATCAAAAACACGTGCGCGCGCACACACACACACACACACACACACAAACGCGCGCGCACACACACACGCATGCACACACGCACGCGCGGGCGGGCTCGCAAGCATGCACACACACACACACACACACATACTGGACCCAGAATAATGCAACACGCGCCTCAATGCAAGCAAAGCAACACTTGAAAGGAATGAAACTACGACACGAGACATGTCTACCAATCAATGGCCAACACTGATATTTCCGCTGACATGTTGTGACCGAGAGGAGAGCACGCTAAAGCGACCCCCGTGTGTGTTTGGGGTAAGAACAGACCCACCCATACGCGATTCGTCAGAGGCGTATTACTGGGGAAAGCATGACTTGACGTACTCTAACCAGCTCTAGCGATTTTTGTGATCAACGGCCTCGTATAGCCTGCTAAGGCTGATGGGCCGTAAAACTTCTTTCATGATATTCAACATGATCGCGAATTCATTCATAATCAGACTGTTTTGCTTTGTTGCCCCGTGTGACATACCTCACAACAATAGTTCCATAAGCTGTTTCGAGTGTGTTTTCTGTTTCAACAAACTAAAGTGTCGAAACACGCTTTGAGTCTAAGCCAATGATTCGAATGAACTTAGCTCTTGGCGAAGGAGATAGGTAATTTGTCCCACTTGACGGAGGGGCAAATAAGGGTTCGAAAGAGACTTTGTCAGAGTCATACAGCGTTCTGGGACTTTCCTTTCTTGTGTTCTGATATGTGGCACAAAACCGCAAGATAAACGACACCCTCATATACAAGGATATATGTTCAAGCTGGAGGAACCACTGGCGCAGATGATGCACAGCAATTAGGCCTTTTTTTCTCTCTATTTTTCTTTATCCATAAGAACAATAAAAATACAGCCAGAGAACTACCAGAATCGGCGATAGGCCCTGGACGCCTAAGCAAGCCGAAGAATTCTATTCTATTCTATTCTATTCTCATCACTACGCGGTCGCAGAAGTGCGCCATGTTTAAGCAGGAAGTATGTAGGGGAGGCTATTCTAGACAAAGACGACGGTTCGGAAAAACACTTTTTGTGTGTGACTTCCCTGTTTTTAAAGAACACATGTTACCACAATTTTTCTAAAACATGTTTCAGGAAACATTGTTTTTGAGGACATTGTGTGACGTAAGCTTAACGGATAAGGAGCGTGAATCACAGCAAACATTCCGGATTTTCGGCGCTCATCGTGTCGAGGTGCTATTGTAGCAAGACATTATCTGCTACATGTGGCCTTTGTTTGAATTGTCCAGGATAAAGCACATAAGTGGAAGGTGGCCAGTCTTCTTTGGCAGTTTTGGATTTCAGCGGTGATAAGTAACTGCTGAGACCAGGTAAGGGCACTGGAAAGGTAGTAAGTAATGCTTCGTACCATCTACATGCAATCACTATGGAAGTTTGTGTGGGTATGTTTTCAATGGCCTTGCACAATCTTGTGTTGTTTTGCTAGCACAGTTTTTTTCCCATTGAGAGAAATGATAATTCTCACAGCAACTTTCGAGGCTCACATTTCATGCGTCACTGAACGTTTTCTTCGGCACGGCAGAGATGCAAACAACAAAAGTTCTAACCATACAATCTGGTGTACATGCGCGAGCGAATGCACGATCTAGCACACGTTTGCACACACAAAGTCCGATTTGCCCCAGTCTGATAAGAACATATGGACACAAACCTTTCTCTCTGTCTCTGTCTCTGTCTCTCTCTGTCTCTGTCTCTCTCTGTCTCTCTCTCTGTCTCTCTCTGTCTCTGTCTCTCTCTCTCTCTCTCTCTCTCTCTCTCTCTCCCTCTCTCTCTCCCTCTCTCTCCCTCTCTCTCTCTCTCTCTCTCTCTCTCTCTCTCTCTCACACACGCATGCTCGCTTTCATGCACATGTGTACGCATATCCATGAACACAAATTTACACGCACTCATACTGCGGTTAAGATGAATTACACACGCGTATCCATTTAAATTTGTTTGTACGCCCAAACCCTATGGAATTAACTACTCCCCTGCAACTCGTCTAACACAAACAAAACCATGCAAAACGAGACAAACATGCACAACTACATATTTCTGCAGCTTTGTCAGTTTGAACATGCACACACTGCACATTGCAAATCCTTCCCAGCATTCATTCATGTACTCATTTTCTGTTCGATTAAAGTTCCTTTCCTCGCGCATCACGTACTAATGAAAAACAATATCATTCAAATAAATCACGATTGCAGAGTTTGTTACAGTCAACTGACACCCGGATGTAGCTTGATGCAAACAGCACATTTCCAATCGACAAATATAGCAATAAGCTCAGCATTTTTCCAACGCGACCAGAGCTTCCTGTGTGTCCATCTTGATTGCTTCAGCAAGGCAACATTTTGGTACCGTATCTCCTTGTCTTGTTGTTGACACCGCCTCAACAGAAAAGCATGGCTGTACGTATACACTTGTTACATCCCCGTCCCCACTCTCAGGATTTCACGGAATTGATTTATTTTGTCGAAGCACAACTTTGCGACGAATGCTGAACTTTACACCAGTCTAAGTAGCAGTGTCTCTTAAAGCCATTAGGCCAACGGTTGTCTCTTCTTAGCGTGAAGCTCAAGGACCAACAGGACAGCGCGGAAGCAACACTCAGCTGAGGTAAGTCGGCCTTCACATACCTCGACAGTAAGTTATTGTTGCGAGCAACGTTGAAGGCAAATATGGTTTTCTTTTCGCTGGTCAAAATCGTGCAGTGACAAACGTCAAATCCAACATCAAACCACCATTTTCCACCACAGTAGCAATCCAACGGGAGGACCAACCAAAAACTGGAGCAAACAACACACGGAACAATCAGATGGAAATCCACAACCAAGATCCTGACCAGTCCAGTATGCATTACGCACAGCGGTGTCCAAAATATCTCTTCATGAAAACGTCTTCGCAATACATTCTGTCGGCCACAATACCATCGCAAACTTTTGACTACCCTCTGCCAGCCTGACGAAAGCTTTCACTTTAAAAAAAAACAACCACCAAGCGGAATTCCATCGTCTGACTCGAGCAGCTCAGAACTCTTCAACTCGTCTTGCACGAAGGAGGTCTTCTCATCTCGACCTCACAAAGACATCTTTGGTTTCTCTGCCTTCCAAATGCTGGGGGTATTAAATGAGGTGTCTCCGTCACGCCACCAGCGGGGCGGTCGGTGTGGTGTGTCCGGCCAACAGCGAGTGTGCCTCTTCCTTAGCCATCCCAGGTCCACAGCAGACGTCAGGTAGACGTGTCCACGTCGTCGGAGAGCCGGAGCCTTTCGCCATCGACGGACGTGCCCTGGCGGTCGAGGCGACTGTCCGCCAGCCTCTCATAGGAAGGGTCCTGGGGAACGAAGGGCGTGATCTCGGGATCCTCGCCCTCGAAGGCGTCCCATGCGTCCTGGTGGTTCTCCATGAGCAGCACGGTGGAGGAGACCAGGCTGCCCCTGTGGCTGGACCCGGGGTTGGTCTCGGCAGGCGTCCCCTGGCTGCCCTGGACGCTGTCTGGAGGGACGTCGAAGGAGGTCTCCTGGTAGCCCAGGTCCGTGTCCGGGTTGGCGTCGAGAGAGGTGGCCCCCTCCTCCATGCCGATTCCCGAGTTGGCGTCACCAGAGGTCTCCCGGGTCAGCAGTCGCTCCCTCAGCGTCACCACCTCGCTCTGCAGTGGACCAGCACTGGGCTTGTAGTGACAGTAGGGATAACGATGACGCTGATGATGATGATGAGGAGGAGGATGACGACGACAGTGGTGATGATGATGAGAGGAAGGATGAGGATGATATAGATACTAATGATGATAACTTTAATGCTATTTTCAATACTGACGATGATGACGACGACGATAGTGATGATGATGACGACGACGACGATGACGATGATGAGGATGAGAATGAGGAGGAGGAGGAGGAGGAGGAGATGACGATGATGACGATGACGACGATGACGATGACGACGAAGACGACGACGACGACGACGATGACGATGACGATGAGGAGGAGAAGGAGGAGGATGGTGATGGTGATGGTGATGATGTTGATGATGATGATGATGATGATGATGATGATGATGATGATGATGATACTTTATCAATTTATTCTCCAATACATGATAATTCATTTTGAGGACTTTCATCCTTGATCGCCAGTGCACAGCGGTTGTGGAGGAAGAGCGGGTCAAGCACCATGCCCAAGAATGCCACTCTAGAATCCCCCTTGACACCACACTGCGAGACGAATGTCCTGGCTGCAGGACAAGGTCGCTATGATGATGACAGCCAGAATAATCCCACAATCAATTTCTCTCATCGACTCATTTTGCTTGCGCTGTAGGTTTTCTGTCTTTACTTTTACAACGGTTACGAGTCATTCAACTCCTTTGTTTTTAGTGGGTCCCCCCCCCCCCCCCCTATATACAAGTAATACTAGCCCTGGGGAAGGCTTCTTTGACGACGACCAAGATGAAAGCAAACGCGGCAACTTCAAAGACAGACTGAAAGCGCTCACCTCCAGAGTGGCCAGCAGCCCCTGCAGACGGGTCACCTCCTCCTCCGCCTTGGCTCTGGCGGCCTTCAGCTCGTTGATCTTCTTGTCCGCCTCCTTTTTCACAGACATGATGACACCTGCAGGCATTCAAGCAAAATGACTTTGAAAGTCTTAGACATGGGCGCTTGTTCAGAATGGCCAGGCGCAGGCACGGACAGATTCGGGTCGGCAGGGAAAGAGGCATTCAGAGAGAGGACAGCCAACGATGAGAGCTAACTCAAGCATGGGCACGTTTAGAGCATGGGCAGACGTGGACATAAACAGACCTAGACAAGAGTAGATTTGGAGCAAGGGGAGGTAAGATAAAGGCAGTCAGACACGGGTAGGTCTGGAACATGGACATATTTGACAACGATGGAGTCAATATAAGGCAGAGTCAGAACAAGAGTACCTACAGTATAAACAAAATTGACATGGGAAACATAGTTATCTATCGAAGATTTGTAGCAACGGCTTATGCGCTATGGGCTGACTCAGACACGAGCAGATTTAGATAAAGGACATGTTTTTTCTAGACAGACGTAATATTAGTAGACCTAAAACAAGGGAACAGTAAAACACTGATAGATTTGACAATGGGATGACCCACGCATAGGCAAACGTACAAAACTGAAAGATCTGACAAGGGCAGACGGGCACAGGCTTGCAGGCTGGGAAGAATCAGCGCGAAAGCGGATCTAGCGTAGGGAGACAATAAACAATTGCGGGTTTGACGCGGGTAGACGTAGCCTGAGGCAAACCTGCACTGCTAGCGAGTTCTGAACAGTGGCAGACTGAGGACACTGGAGGTCATAGACTAGGACGAAGCTTTTAGAACTGGAAGATCAATATCCCTCCGCAGGAACGCTGTCCAGCAATGCAAACGACAGAGGGCAACGTTTATATGCATGTAAAAAGCTGCGTTTTATACCCATCAGACCAACACACATCTATCAACACTATGTACACGAGTCTTAGCCTCATCAATCTGCTGGACCTCTGTCGAATGTTGAACTGCTAGCCAGAGAGACGAACAAGGGCCAGGCTTAATATTTCAATAGAGAGCAACTCACCGTTGATAATACGGGTGACTCGCCACAGCCGCAGCAAGACCATCAGGCCCGCAGCGTCCTGCACCGCAGAGCTGACGCTGGCGAACATGAAGGCGATGTCCAGCGAGAAGGAGACCACCACGATCAGCGCGTCAAACACCTGTGTCATGGGAAAACGCACACGTCTTAGTGCAAATAGTGAAGAGTTAAAAGTTACATGCAGTAGCTGTTATGGAAAAACACCTGCATTTTTTAAGTGGTGATAAGAGGCCGTACCCCCGTAGCAATGGAAACGCGCGCGTGCGCACGCACACACGCACGCATGCACGCACACATCATCATCATCATCATCATCTTGAGAACTTGTATAGCGCTGGTTCCGACTCCCACTGGGTCGCTCGCAGCGCACACATGATCAGGAATCATTTGCAACATTTGGCAAATAGATATGTTTTTAGATCTTGTCTAAACGCATCCATTTTAATGCATGATCGCAGTTTATCAGGCAGGGCATTCCAGACAGGAGGTCCAGCGTAGGAAAATGCCCTCTGTCCAAATCTGCACCTGACTGCTTTCTGCTGTTTAGGCAGGAAAACTGAAAAAGACACACACACAGACACGCGCGCGCGCGCACCCCCCCCCCCCCCCCCCCCCACACACACACACACGCGGACACATATGCGCGCGCACACACACATACATACACACACACACAAGGACATACACACACACACACAAACAAGGACACACACACACACACAAGGACACACACACACACACGGACACACACAAACACGGACAGACACACACACACAAGGACACACACACACACACACACACACACCAGTAAGCGCGCGTAATGTACCTTCGATAATGTGTGAGCATTTGCATGTTTAAAATAATGATAAAAGGACTCTGTATGATTATCTATATCTGCGGTTCTGAAAAAAAAAGCATTGGTTGTAAGGGCAACATGTCAAACACTGCGGATAAGAGGAAACATGTCTTTGTTTATAGTAGCAAGACAGTAAGGGTGAAGATCTCAAACTGTTTTACAAAGGTCACAGGGCTTTGAAAATTAATCCCTGACTGGCACATGGCGAACAGATAAGAAGACACGCTCTCAGATACCATCCCCATCCCCACTCCCTGGAGCAGTATTTCATTCCTATGCTAGCTCACTGCAGCATCAAATGATACTCGCACTAGTGTGTCCATTAAAGCCTTGCAGGTATCCACCAATACTCCTGAGAGGATAACGAGTCAACTCCTTGAGCCCAGAAAAAAACACACACGGTTCGAGATACATTGCACGCCATATGCCAGGGAATTTTCTCATGTTTTACTGAACTAGTGTTTGTCATAATTATCATAGTGTTCTTATTTTCCAGAGAAGAGAACTGAGTCATGTCCTATCATGACAGTGCTTCGTTAGAAGCCTGAACAATCTCTGGGACCTAGTGAAGCTTTGACAGTTCGAGGACAGGAAACTTTCGGGGCGTGGCAGGGAAGGGATTAATCACTTAGAACTATGGAGAAGCATGCATATATTGGAAGCAGTGACTGTGCGTTAAACATCTCTGGCGCTGTAAATGGCAGACGATTAGCGGCGGTGATGATGCGTTAAACATTATACAGAGATAGATACACACAGACGCGTGTGTGGCAGTAACTGCGCGATAAACACCTGCAATGCAGTCAAACATAAATGTGTTTGTGACGGCGAAAGCGTATTTCACATACACAAACACACACACACACACACACACACAAACATACTCACACAAACACACACACGCACGCACGCACGCTCGAACGCACGCATGCACACACACAGACACACACACACACACACACACACACACACACACACACACGGGTGCACAAAGCATGTTTACTGCCATGAAAATGGGCGAAATACCCTCCAGTCATGAACAAATTTAGGAATTGGTCGAGGTGCTTCACTATGAGACAAGAAATGCACTCGAAGCAAAAACGATAAAACGTTGGATTAGATTAAAGATGAGACTACTGAAGCTTTAAGGTCTATCAGCCTGTGTGGGCTGCGTAACACTCTTGACTGCAATCTTACCATAACTGGTGGGAATGAGATGGAGTAAAGCCTCGATGTCTCTAGTTATTCGCCTTCTTAGAAGTGTGTAGGGAAACACGGAGGACCAATTCTTACACCGAACCCATAGGGATGAAAAACTGTATAGCTTGGACATGATCATCTGTATTGCCGTAACGGTTCTTACAGCGTTTCATACAGATTTAGCGCCATTCACAAATTGTACCATGTAGAAACTTTTCTCGATATAACTCGAAGAACACTTTTGAGAAGACCTATCCAGCCGAGAAAACAAAGGAACGAACAGAAACCAAAAAACGGGGAGATCCCCCACCAACCCTCCCCCACACCCCACCTACCCCGAGAACAGATCTATCCACGATTCCATTCTGCAGGGGTAGTCATGTGGTTCCTGGTATTGAGCCGAGCGTCCTGCACGAGACATTTTCTTCGGCCGTGTCACTGGCTCCCAGATCTTCGCCGCAGTAACGCAAATGCTTGTGCTCTGTGTTTGGTGTCTGCCTGGCACGCTCCACAACATCTGTCAGACCTCATGAAAGCCCCTACCCCCCACCCCCACCCCACCCCCCACCCCACCCTCGAGACCTGGGGTCATCGGAAAAGCTTCTCCTGTGTGTTCCGCAGAGAAACTTGATGAGACATGAGTGTAGATCTTTTTCCTTCATTGGATCATGACACTGGAATACGATTCCAAAAGGACTGAAAAGATAAGACAGTTTTGCCAGTATTAAGAAGGCCTTAACCTCCACCTATTTCAGATTTATTTATTAGCGCCTTGAGCCTGTCTCAGTGTGAGAAAGGCTAGCTGTTAGAATAAAACCACACACACACACACACACACACACACATACGCACACACGCACAACATACACACGCACACACACACAACATACACACGCACGCACACACATACACACGCGCGCACACACACACACGCACAACATACGCACACGCACGCACACACACACGCACACACACGCACACGCACGCACACACGCACACACGCACGTACACACACACACACACACACACATACACAAACAGAAAGAAAAATAATCGGACCGTAGGCATAAACCAAACCCGCAACTTTTCGGTGAACGTCCGAGTGCTCTGACAACTAATCTACGGAGGTTCTTGAAGAATTCTATCTACATTGCCAATTTACAACTATAGCCGTCGCACATTTTCGACGCCATTATTTTTGGC
>JAWQFJ010002082.1:175000-177621 GCA_034096865.1 Theodoxus fluviatilis
CGCTGTAGAATCAAAGATGTAGAAGCTGTGCCCATTTGAATATACATAGAAGTCGTGCCAGCAGAAAGTTTCAGAAAATGCCCTTTGCAGTTATCTTACACAATAGCTACGAAGCCGAGGTGGAGCCAGGAAAAAAGTATTTTCACGCATTTAAACGTATTCTGAGCCAAATATATTCGAGGACATGACCCAGATTCATTCCCACAACGTATTTCTGTGTGTAGCACCGAATCGTCTGCGGTGATTTACGAATAGTTTTGTGCTGGCCCGCCACACTGAATGTGTTGGACTGCTGTGTACGTAGACACACGCATCCGAGGCGGACTCGACCCAATGCCTTAACTAAGTTCGACCTTTGGAAGTTTTAAACACCAGCGACCCCTGAAGGGTCTGTCCGGAGCCGTGTTGCCTCGGTCAGCTCATCGCCCGGCGCTATGGGGCCCATGGCATTGACGGCGAGCTGTCTCTCGTGCTGTGCGCGACACGAGGGCGATGTGGAAGCACTCACTCAGAGCGGATACGACTCGTAAAGACTTCGATTATTCTGGCACGGCCCACATTGAGGGGACGGCGGGCATTGGAGTGGGCTGGACTGACAAGCAGAATCGACAAGCGGCAGCAGCGCTTCCCCAGCTCTCATCTCCAGCCCCTCTCTTCTCCTCCAACCCCACACCTTCCCTATCTTGTGACCAGTTCCAGTCCTGCCCTCTTTCCCAGTCTCTCACAGCCAGCCACTCCTCGTCTTCCAGACTACATCACGCCTCGTGTGTAATGGTCATCATTGTTGTCTGGTCCCCTTCCCCTCCAATGCTTTTTGTCTGCCCTCGGCAAATATATTCCCTCGCGCTCAGCCCATTACTTCCACTATTCCTCCCTACCATACTTCATTTCCATTTGGGTCTGCCGTTCCAGAACGCTACCGCCACCATTATACTTCCCCCGCCACCATCATCCCTGCCACCACCACCACCAAAACCACAATCATCACCACCACCACCACAACCACCAACACCCCACCAACACCAACACCACCACCACCACCATCACCATTGCCACCACCACCACCACAACAGTCATCTCCACAACCACCCCCACCAACACCATCGCCACTGTCACCACCACTGCCACTGCCACTGCCCCGCCAAAATGCTGCCACCCCCATCATCGCCGTCACCATCACCACTACTATTGGCGTCATCATCCCTGCCATCACCACTACCACCACTATCACCACTGCCGCTACCGCCATCACTATCACCACCAATACCATCACCATCTCCACTGTTGTCCCCACCACCACCATCAACCACCACCACCACTACCACCACCACCATGAACAACAACCATCACCACAATCACCACCAACACCATCGCCACTTCTGCCGCCAACACTGCCACTACCACCACCAATGCCGCCATAATGTTACCACCACAATTAGCAGCAGCAGCACCACCACCCCCACCACCACTACTACTACTACTACCACCAACACCACTAAAACTATCACTAACAATGCTGTTGCAGGCATCACCACTTTTTTCACCATCACCACTACCACTAGTGCATTATCACCAGTCCATCACTACCACCACCATCACCACCTCCACATCACAGTCACCATGGCCACCACACTAATACCACCACCATGGCCGCAGCCACCATCACCGTCATCGCCGTCATCATCACCGTCACCGTCATCATCACCGTCACCGTCATCATCACCAACACTGGCGCAGCAGCCACCACAATTGCAACCGCCACTAGACAGAAATACCACCACAAACATCTCTGGCCACAACTACCACCACCACCTCTCGCATTCCACCATCATAACTATCGAAACCACCACAAGTAGGCCTACCAGCACATGACAATCACCATAACCATCATAACCACCGCAACCACCACTATCACCCGTACTACAGTCAACACCGCCATCAAGTCCTCAACTACATGTATATCTCTATCTTCATTCTTTGCCAGGGACCTGGACTCTCCACACGAAGTCCGATTCCATTGGCATTTCTGCTCCGCTTCCATTTTACTCTGTCCTCAAGTCAAAGTACTCCATTATCCCTTGCATTATGGCAGCTAACTCCTCCTGCCTACTGCACCCTGAATTTCTGTCTGCCTTTCCCTCTGGGATGTGTGAACTCGGTGATGCATCGATAGATCCGATTGCACTGGCTGGACTTCACTTTCAACCACTTACATCGGAGACCCCTCTGTTAACTATGCTCTCTCTCTCTCTCTCTCTCTCTCTCTCTCTCTCTCTCTCTCTCTCTCTCTCTCTCTCATATTCATTTTGTTGGCAAACCCCACCACCACAACGCTACCCCCGTGTCGGGTAGAATGCGTGTTTCAGAATCAACAAACCACATTTTGTAAGTATAGATAAATACAAATTACGATGTTTTGATGAAAGAGCAGTTTTCTCCCCCTTTCTTGTGCACCCAAGTGGCTCAGATTTGTCATCGAAGCTACCATTTATAATCACTGATATCTCAAGATTTCGTACTGTGAAGCATTTAAAAAATGTTGCAAACTCCTTGCATTGTTTATTAAAAAATCCTTGCATTGTAAATCTCTATGTGCTAGATCAAACTTTTTGTTTGTTTGT
>JAWQFJ010002083.1:0-25000 GCA_034096865.1 Theodoxus fluviatilis
AAAATTTTGTATCTGGTGTTGAGACATAATTTTATTGTTATTTAAAAGAACAAATAAATACAAGACAAACACAAAAAACAGTATTGAATTATCTTTACTGGTTCCAAAGTTATCAGCTGCTAAAGTTAGACATTCGCGAACGCTGTGGCGAACTTTAACGAAAGGCCATGTTTAAACACTTGTAATGTACACAAACAAAAGAAAGCCATGTTTCAATTTTTGTGCACAGATTCCAAACTACCAATAGAATACATAACAATATTCTTACTGAAATTGAGACACAAACTTAGAAATACTGAGCACCTGGATATGCCACATTTCAACGTTTGTAACGCAATAAATTTGCATAATCGTCCATGTTTCGGAGATCATATTTTGAAATTTTGAAAACATAGCAACTCCAAAATCAATACAGGCCTTTACCACTCTATATAAATTAAGCCCAAGTTTTTCAGAGGGTACCAGGAAACTATTTTTTCCACAACAAGCTGTCAAAGTTAACAAAATGTGTAAAATGACAAAAGGAACTGCCGCAAACGTAACATTTCATTAAAATGGCTATCACTTTTTTGTAATTAACCAATTCATTTCAAATTTTGAACACAGATATGTTGCACCATTGTGCTCCAGAAGATACATGTGGTATAACTTCATGACCCATCAGAGAAAGTAGGAATTTTTTTAAAATCCAATTTGAGGAGCATGTCGTTTTGTTCTGTCGTTTTGTATTGGGACAACGATTAATTTACAACTTTCCCTCACTCAAAGTTGATGCAAACTGCAAGCAAGGTTCACAGATAACCCAGTCATCTGGAAAGAATCTGTCAAAAAAATGGAGTTATTGTTCAGCAAATTCCACACTGCTGTTATTGTGGGGTAGGGGGCGGGGCTGATTTTTGCTTCAGGATCCTGAAAACACTCCTAGTCCTGGATCAAAGTTTCAACAAAGTATTTTGCAGTGAAGTGAATGTAAGTTTGTAACAGGCATGAGATCATGAAATTGTGAAATTAACTGAAAAAATTAGCGGGGTCTGGGGGCTGAAGAGTTTTCATAATTTTGACTTTAAAAAAGTCACTCTCCTGACAGCTGTGGAAAGTGTTAAAATTATCCAAGTAATAGAGATGCATCTCGCGGTCATAGCACTGGGGACGTGGGCGTCCAACCCGGGCCGGAGAGGACTGGGCTGTGCTGTGGGTCTGCTGCTGATCCGACCCCTGGGGCTGCGCTGCAGCCTGCGATCTGTACACCATCTGCCTCCTCTGGCGACGGGACAACCTCGGGCCTCCCAGAGGAATCTGGAAGGGAAGATGTGCTCCCGAGGGGGCAGTGTTGGGTCAGGGCAGGGAAGTCAGGGGAGCTGCCAGCTGGTATGGGTGCGGCCGCTGCCTGGGTCGCTTGGGCAGCCTCCTTCCCGATGGATTCCCCACCAGGGGAGTCAGTTACTAACATGATTACAACAAATTTTCATTCAAGTAAAGCTTGAATGCTTCATATCTGGTTCGCAGATCATCTTTCTCAACTTCAAATGTGCGCCCAGAAGATGATGCTGGCACAAGAACTGCGTTGTCCAGGAAAATGACTGAGGAGGGCACATCAGCACAGTCTTCTGGATGAGGCCACTTGTACACGTCTCTGGAGCCCAGTTTGGCCCTGGACATGAAGTTGATTTTTGCCCTGTGGGATCCATGAACAGACACGACTTCCCCGATGTAGTAATCTGTATCATAGTATACAGCAACTATGGAACCTTCACGCTCAAAAGCATGAGCTTGAAATTCATAGGCTGATGCTGCTGGAGACACTGGAGAGTCTTCTGCCTCGAACTCCGAGTTGGAGGATTCTGAGTCAGATGTGACTGGCTCTCGCTGCACACGAGGGCGTTTGGCTGCATTGATAGGAAGGTGCGTCAGCAGAACCTCTCCTAAGAAGGCAAGGAGACGATTTGCCAGAGTCAGGGAGGTGCCTGTCACCTTGAGATGAGGTGACTTGATTTCCAAGATGATCTTGCGGTACAGAATTTCTGCTCGAAGAGCTGCTTTCAGACTGGCATTTGTTCTGTATGTCTGGAACAGTCTCTCAAGCTCATCTCTGGTGTTGCAAGGACCCTGGTGTGGCCGAAGATGCTCAATTACCTCTGCAATCTGTTGATGTCGCTTGGCTGCTGCTGCTTCACGCCGACCTTTCTCCTCTTCATCAAGCGTGCGCCTTCTTTGGATGGCAGCAAGCTCCAGTTGCACATGCTTTTGTCGAAGCGACTTGCTCTTCTGGCTGGACATCTTCAGCATCTGTGTCTGGTCTGCCTCTCCCTTTTTCAGCAGCCAGCCGGTGATGGATTTGTTGCGCTTCAGCATGTTCATGGTGCTGTGGTGATGCAGACTGGTGTTCCGCCTCTTGAAGAGCGAGAAATCAAGGTCAGCAAAGCACTGCTCACTCACTAGATTTGTTATATGAGAATGTTGCAGTTTTGCTCGGAGAGCCTCATCTTCAACATTGTGGTACCTGCCTCCATGCAGGAAGTCCTTCAGCTGCCGTTCCGTCACAACCACTAGCTCTGCACAGATTTTCTGCAGCACCACTTTGACGTCTGCCATTTTCTCAGCTGGTAGGTTGATCAGGGACTCGATAATGCAGTCACTGACTTGGAATCGGCTTTCAGGAAAGAGGGGCTGGAAGTTGGGTTGCAGGGCAGTACTGGCATCTTGCTCCCATTCCTTCAGCAGGAGGTGCATTCTTTCCACATAGATGTAGAAGTCCAAGTAGTGGACTGTGGTACCAAGCAGCTTCCAGTAGGGTCCTGCAGCAGAACCATAACAGCGAACGTCAATACATTTGTTATATGTGCACAATTGGATAAAATACTACATCACAATTTAAGCAGAGCTTTCTCTTGCACTTGCCCAGGTGTCAGAGTAACGTTGAAATATGCAACTCAAGGCACAGTTAGAGGATGTCTCATGGGGCTCCGTAGCCAAGTAGAGAGAGCGTTTGACCTGGGGCGCGTTGCAAACGGCAAAATTTGCCAAGAAAAGCAAGAAAACCAAGCATTCTCAACGCTCTCGCTACGAGGAAAACGAGGCCTAGGCGAGACTTTGCAAGCAGCTCTGAGAGGTGCTCCGCCTAGCGAGAATAACGAGAAACAATGGCGGCGGTGTTTCGAGATTATACATTTTTTAATGTAACCGTCCCAACTGCCAGTCGCTTTCTATTCAATCTCCCGCATTGCTCAGAAATCACTGAAATCCTTACAGAGTTACTTCCCTTGAATGGTCTTCACTTTTAAGTACAACTAACATCAGTAACAACAGGGGCCTGTTCAAGAGGCCTACCGGTACGTACCGGTTGATACCGTTCGTCTCTTGAACGACTTGGTATGGCTTCCGGTATCGACCGGTATGTACCGCGCCAGAACGCTGTTGCGCCTGAATAACCAAAATGGCTGCCTTTGGGAAAAGGAAGAAAGTCGTCATCACAAATATGCGCTGTGGCACGCATTTCGACCTGTGATTATTACCCAGCCTATGCGAGACTGTCGCAGAATTTCGACATGATTAAGAGTGAGAGTTGGTGTGTGAAAGTTAGTCCACGCCATCCCAGTTCGAAATCTGCCCAGTCAGCGCAAGGCACGGCTCAATTTAGTAAGAAGGGTCGAAGGGCAAGGCTCGTTGCTACCCGGTCTGGAGATAGAGGGTTTGCAGAGATCGGAATGTATCTTCTGGGCACCAAAACACAACATAGTCCTGTTCTTCAAAACTGTGAACTAAACTGACAATGTCTAGGAGAGAAGCAGTTCACCGCAGATGATGTCCGCTGCCAGCTGATGTTTGCTCATATTGTAATCTTCTGCATTTTCATAGGTGTCTTTTGGCCGCCAATAAGCCACGACATAGTCTTCTTTCCTGTTCTTCTTGAGTTTTTCCACCTTGCCATAGTACATGGTGCTGCCACCGTCTTCATGCCACAGATGGCAGATGTGTCTCCCCACAATCCTGTCCGTCAGGGTGTCGTGCACATTGAGGAGCACTCCCTCCTCAAGATCAGGGAACGCCGTTCCCAAGTCCTCAGGCTTGGTTATTTTCAACACCTTCTCGATTTTCTTCCTTTCTTGTTCCTCCTTCTTCTGTCTTTTAAGCCCCTCTCTCCCGATAAGCTCTCTGCTGAGCTCATTGAGTTTGGCCCTGTTGGTCTTTCTTGTCTGTCGCCCTGCTGTCACCGCCCACATGATCACCTTCTTTCTGCTGTCTTCACTCATGCCATCCAGAAAATCCACAACTTTGTTCTTCGTGGCTCGGAGTTTTGATGACATAAAGCACATGGTCGCGTTGGGTGCTCTGGCCTGTGCTGCACTGTACATCCCCATCATCTCCTCACTATCAATGTTATGGAGGCGGGCGGACTTGGTTTCTTCCTTCAACTCTGCTGTGACCTCCAAGTTGAAGTAGCGGTCATACTGTCGCTGAATGACCGAGATGATGGCGCTGAAGCACCCCAACAGCATGTCCCGTGTATCTTCGTCAGCTGGGCAGGCAAGGCAAACAGCCTTGAAGCATGGGTCTGCTTCCAACATGTTCCCAAAGAAGTCAGTGTGTTGTTTGAGTACATCAAGTGGGTTCTTCGAGGCCTCCACGACAGTTGCAAGCACATTTCTCACAACTGTGATCCCACTGATGTGGTCAAGGCTGGGGGTAGCAGGCGAGGGAAGGGCGTCAATATTCTGAGCTTCCTTAGAGGGTGCCCTGTAGAAAGTCTGCATCCAAGGGGCTGTGAGCAGTCTACCCAGTAGTGCCAGCACACACATTTCTTTGAAGGCTTTGGGATTTGCAAAGTCCTCTTTCAGGCCTGCCCGCAGTCCTCCACAAGCTGTTCCGGTTGACAGGTAACGCAGAATCAATGAGTAGTGCTGCACTAACACTCCACATGTATGGAAGAGAATGTGAATCTTGGAATCAGGCCCCGTGGTAAGCCATTCTCCTGAAGGAAGGAGGTGAATCCTCTTGGGTCCCCTTTGCCGTCCTTATACCGCAGCTTACTGACCTGAACGACAATGTTCCTTATCATACAGTCTTTCCCAAAGAGCTGTCCTCTGTCAGATTCCAATGCTTTCAAAGCGGAACGGCAAGCAGTGGCAATAGTGTCAAGTGGATGAAGGTGGCAGTTCAATTCATTTAGCTCTTTCCCCCATGCAGTGTTGATTTTCTGTACAGTGGCATGGTTCACTGCTGCCCTGTCACTCATGGAGTTGCTAATGTTTTGAACAATTGTTCTGCGCGTTGTCTCAATGTCTGCTTTGTGAAAGTCAGCATAGACATGCGACATGTGGGCCACAGAGTCTAGGATGTGGTTCCCATAGTCCTCGGACGTTCCCATAGTCCTCGGACGTTCCCATAGTCCTCGGACGTTCCCATAGTCCTCGGACGTTCCCATAGTCCTCGGACGTTCCCATAGTCCTCGGATGTTCCACCAGGAAGCTGGTCAATGGCAAGGACTTGACACTTGTCATTCGTTGTCATGTGAATGCAGTTCATGTGCTCCCCTCCCTGGGTCGTAGCGTCGAAACCCAGAGTCAACCCACTGGTCTCAACAGCAAGCTCAGCAGACTGCAGGTCGCTGATTACCCCCATCTCACGCGCCATCTGTTCCATTGTGCTCCGATGAGGCACTCCTCCCTCAAAATCCAAACCAGTTTGCTTGGTTATCTTGTCTAACAAGCTGGAAATGTTTTTTGTTGGCACTTGCAGCGTTATCATATCATAAACTAACATCCGCACTGTTGCGGAGTACGTTTTCTTGTTGATCTTTGATTGTTGTTTCACGGTTTCTTTTTGCACTTCTTCTCTCAGTCTATCATTCTCAAGCTCAAGTTCCCTGATCACCTCTTCCTTCTCTGAAAGTTGCATCTGCAATGCTCTGCAGTGGAGAACACCTTCATCCTTCATCTTTTCCTCTTTTTCTCTTTGCCTCTTCTTCACTCGCCGCATTTCCTGATTGGCTTTCTTCAGATCTTTAACAACTGTTCTGTCTTTCAGTGAGGTGCGCAGTTGCCGAATGGTGGACTCCTTTCTGCTTACTTTCTGCTTCAGCACTCTCAACTGATTAAGTACCCCTTGGAGTTTTGCTTTCACTGCAAACAGTTGTTTGCGATGGTTCTCCTTTTTGGCAGCCAGCTCGTTTGAAAGATAGTACAGGCGCTCTTTCATCTTTTGTTTTGTTGGCGTCAGAGGTGTCCTTGAAGGACGAGGGTATGAAGGAGCTGAAGCTGACTTCTGACGTTTGTGAGCTGATGACAACGCAGACAGCTTGGGAGTGACACACTCTTTAGTTGGAGTAGAGGGCATAGGGTCTGGTTGTGGAGGGATCAAAGGGGCTTGTACATCTGATGGAAGTGATGGGGGGTCTGCAGAAGCCTCGACCGGAGGGATGCGGAAGGCTCGACCAGAGGGTCTGCAGAAGCCTCGACTGGAGGGGCTGCGGAAGGCTCGACCGGAGGGGCTGCGGAAAGCTCGACCGGAGGGGCTGCAGAAGGCTCGATCGGAGGGGCTGCGGAAAGCTCGACCGGAGGGGCTGCAGAAGGCTCGATTGGAGGGGCTGCGGAAAGCTCGACCGGAGGGGCTGCAGAAGGCTCGATCGGAGGGGCTGCGGAAAGCTCGACCGGAGGGGCTGCAGAAGGCTCGACCGGAGGGGCTGCGGAAAGCTCGACCGGAGGGGCTGCAGAAGGCTCGATCGGAGGGGCTACGGAAAGCTCGACCGGAGGGGCTGCAGAAGGCTCGATCGGAGGGGCTGCGGAAAGCTCGACCGGAGGGGCTGCAGAAGGCTCGATCGGAGGGGCTGCGGAAGCTCGACCGGAGGGGCTGCGGAAGCTCGACCGGAGGGGCTGCAGAAGGCTCGACCGGAGGGGCTGCAGAAGCCTTGACCGGAGGGGCTGCGGAAAGCTTGACCGGAGGGGCTGCGGAAGGCTCGACCGGAGGGTCTGCAGAAGCCTTGACCGGAGGGGCTGCGGAAAGCTTGACCGGAGGGGCTTCAGAAGGCTCGACCGGAGGGGCTGCGGAAAGCTCGACCGGAGGGGCTGCAGAAGCCTTGACCGGAGGGGCTGCAGAAGGCTCGACCGGAGGGGCTGCGGAAAGCTCGACCGGAGGGGCTGCAGAAGGCTCGACCGGAGGGGCTGCAGAAGGCTCGATCGGAGGGGCTGCAAGGGGCCTGATCGGAGGGTACAGTTTCACAAAAGCTGTAGCACACAGTTCCACAAAGTGGTCTCGATGAGAGAGAGAAGAATTGTACGTTGAGTATGCGTCAGTTGCCTTTGTTGTACAAGTCATGATCTGGGCTTTGGTTGCACTGAAGCCAAATTTTTCGGAAATGCTGGCAATAGTTTTCATCAATGATTCGATCCCAGTACAACAGCAAAACATGTCCGATCCTACAGACTGAAGTCTCCTCCGTCAGCTGATACGTCTTCGTCAGGTACTGGCGAGCCAGGGATGGTCTCACTGGTGGTGGGACACGTCTGCTTGTCTTCTTGCACTTCGGCATCCTGAACACTCACTGCCCCCTGAAAGCACAAGAAAAATATTCAATGCGCTGCGAGAAAGATAATCATAATGAAGCTAGTCTTGTACTGTATTTTGTTCACCAGGTTCTTCTAGATAATGTAGAAAACTAATAAATTTAGGTAACATGCTGGCTGACTTTCCAAAGTAAATGTCAAAAAATGCACAAATGCAAACATACCTTCTTCGTATTCACTGGCGCACAGATGACAGCAGACTGTGGAAAAGCAAACTCAGCTGGGAAGATATCACAGCAAGGTGCAGCTGGGAAGACTGCAGGTGCAGATGCAGGTCCTCAAGTGCAGATTCCTTGATAAACAAATAATAGAAATATTTTAAAAGGAAATTTTATATTTTCAATTTTAAAATGAAACTTTCAAAACTCATTAACAACGATACTACTGCTAAAATCAATGTAACAACACATTTACAACAAAGAAACAAACGTCAATACACTATCTAATGCATTAATAACACACTGACACTGTATGATCGATGTAGCAGTATTTAGACCATTGAATTTGCAGCCTTTCACGCCCTTTCGGTCTTTCAAATTGTTCGCCAGTCATTCTCACTCACGAAGTAAACGGCGACACTCTTCAGTCAGTAAAATCTTTTTTTCTACGCCATCAACTTCTTTTAAATTTCACAGACTTATTCATAAAGATACGATTAACAACTGCAGAAAGTTTGAGAAACTTGCACACTTACGTTTGTGTAGAAAAACAGGTGTTTTGATGAGGGAAAACTTCACAAACTTCGATTTCAGCTTCCACGGGACGGAAATCTTTCAAACTTGTACGGGCATGACGGGAAAAACGTGAACTACGTCACTGAAAAGACCGCATTCTCGCGCAACTAAAAATAGAGACGAGGGACGCAAAATAGTGCAAGTCAACACTGCCGCGAACCGAATCCTAGCTCACAGAATGACGCGAGCGCTGCGAGCCCCTCTCTCTCCTGTTTGCGCACGTACCTCCATCATCGTGCCAGCTCTATCCTCCATTTTTAGACTTGGGCAAGCCCAGAGTAGCTAGCGGTTCGGCTGATTTTGCTATGACAGGGAATGTTTTGCCTCGGTGCAGCAATACTGATGAACTGATCGAGACTGCAAGTCACAGTGAGTCGGACAGTCACAGTGTGGAAATAGGACAAACCAACGAGACCGAAACGATTGAAAGTATTTTAGACTTCCAAAACATAGATCAAGATGTAACCGATTTTTCAGAATCCGAAGACTCGGATACTAGTAAAGTTGAAGATGAACAAGAGGGATTGGTAGTTCAGTTGGCTTCATGGGCTATCAAGTTTGGCATAACGTTAGCAGCTGTCAGTTGCCTGTTGAGCATCTCGCGGATTTTCCATCCCAATCTTCCAAAAGATGCACGCACACTTGTAAAAACCCCAAGAAAAATTGTCTCAAAGGAAATTCAAGGTGGTCAGTATCACCATTTTGGGATTGTACATTCACTCTCAAAGGTACTGTCGGGGGTTTCTGATCAGCTTATGACTGACCTTCGCAGAGTAATCCTACAAGTTAATATTGACGGCTTGCCTCTCTTTAAGTCCTCACAAGCTCAGTTTTGGCCTATTCTTGGACGAGTTTGCAAACCATTCACAACTGATCCCTTTATAATTGGTTTATACTATGGGAATAAGAAACGTGAGAATGTTGGAGAGTATTTACAGGATTTTGTGGAGGAAATGTTGATTCTACAGCAGGACCCAGCAGACATTGAGGGGTTTGGACACATATCTGTTGATTTGTCTTGTTTTATATGTGATGCACCTGCTCGGGCATTTGTTAAGCAAATAAAGGGCCATACAGGTTATTACGCTTGTGAAAATTTACTGTGATTTACTTACGCAGGCTACAGGCCTTTCAACGCAAGTGTCTCTGAAGACTGCTCGCATCTCCTACCTGCAGCACAAGCTCACTGAAATGAGTGAATACGATTTTCTAGTACCATATTATGTCAAACAGGATGAGAAGCGTACTAATAATTTATAGTGGGTGCACCTGTTCTGTTTTCTCTCCGCGGTTCTATTGCAGAGTTTTGAACTATTTGCATCCATTGTTGACTGTTTATGCCTTTGAAATTTCCCAGGGTGATGCTGTTGCCGTGGGATTTTATACCGATTGGCATACCAATTTTGTACCATGCTTACTGGAAGCCTATAATGACATTAGTTTTGTTGTTTGTTCTAGGCCACACTTCCACTCCACTGCGCAACCAGTGTCACACTCCAAGACCATCAGCAAGTCCTCAAACAGGTAATGACATTTGGTAACTCGAACAAAAAGTTGTAGATTGCAGAAATATATTGTCACAGTATAATTCCTGTACCTTGAAAGTTAATGATTCATTGCAAATCTTTTTGTGTATTGATTCCTTTCACCTACTTTGTGTAGGCGTAGATAAAGTGCGTGAGTTTTAAATGGAATTAGTTATAGGAATGTATGAATCCCGCTGTACTTTTGAGCTTGTCCATTGAAAAATTATTATTATTATTACTATAATACCTTTGCTTGGTGATTGGTCAGATAAAATTGCATTCATAACTATCTTTATGAAATGGCGTTCTGTCATGCATTTACTGTTAAGATATCACAATCATGCATGAAGATCGTGCTGATCTAGTATAAGCAAGTATCAGCATGACCATTCTGAGGTATAAACCTTTCAGGCGGTTTGGTTGTTTCAGGCGGAACCTACTACCAGGACGCAGCAAAGAATCAAGGTAAATTTTTTGCAGTATTTTACTTCAAAAGAAGTACTTGAAGGGGAATAATATAGCCATGTCACTGAAACTCTTAACGTATTGCAAGGCCTATCCCGTATCCTCCTGCATGGCCCGAAACTAGATTATGTATTAAAGACCATGTATCGCGTGCACCAAGGGCCACACTAGTGTAGTAAGAGAAAGTTTCCAGAAAGAAAACCTAAGGTTCCAGTACTGGGAGGATCAATAGTATAGTAACATACAAAGCACTGTGTTCATTTACAGGTGCTGGCAAAACTAAAAATTATATTCTTTATTTCTTAGCTTCGTTATAAATGTATGTTTTTGATTTATTTTTTAATTTATACATTCCCATTGCTTCTGTTTTTTTATTAGCATCGACAAACTACTGAACAGATTAAGAACTAGCATCCAGAAGTAGTTTTGGGCTTCTTTGTAACTCGCCTGATATTTGCATGTTTCAGATGTGACCCGCATTTCGCGAGTGGAAAAAAAGTGGATAAGCTTATCTATCTTCATGAAGCATTACGGGAAGAAGTACGAGACGTGGCCCAAAAGATCGTCGAGCTTTTTCAACAACACCAACAGGAGACCTTGCCCCTTCCAGACGAATGTGATGCAGTGGTCATGCAAGTGACCACACCAGATCAACTGTTCCTGTTAGATCAGCAGCTGGAAAATGGCACTGCAAGAACAAAACACGTATGTGGTCAAATTTATTGTACTTGTATTGCGCAAACCAGGAATTTAAAACATATTTTGTACAAAGTGTATTTTATTTTGTTTTTTCTTTTGCCTACCATCCTTCTACTTTCAGTTTTGCAAAGCAGTTGGCGAATTAGGTTTGGTAGTATATTACTTTGTCTTAGAGATTGTATCAATGCCAGAAATTGGTTTTATGTTTCAGGTTCAGTGCCTCAGAAGAGTTGGAGGGGTGAACGCTGTGGATGCCACACGCCGAATAATGAAGACCCTCATTACCCCACAACTGGGTGAAGAGTACTCCATGACCGGTAGCAGACAAAAGCAGCGGTTCGATCAGTTTAAAAACCTGATGAGAACCGTGTTTGGTATGTATACATTTTGATTGATTTGTGGTTATTTATATAGTGTGTAGCCTCACTCATTCTTAGGCGAGTTCTAAGTGCTAAGCACCCCGTGTCTCTATCCAGGTCGAGCTAGAGATGAATGCCAAGACGTCGAACCCCAACAATCAGTCTGGCTTTAGTGACACTCTTGCTATCTTCCTTTGATGTTCAATAATATCATTGCCTTCATATTCATGCAGTCTAAGTCCAACATAACCTATCATTCATCACAATATTTAAAATTTTGATGTGGGAGGTAACCAGAATGCCCGTAGGAAACTCCGGTGCGTGGTCTCGAGTGGAAATACCCTATTTTGGTGTGACATTATACCATGTCCTATGGCCCAGCCTGGGATCAAACCAGGAACCGCATGCTCACACCATCAAATATAAAGCACTTGTTCATTTACTGGTGCTGGATCTGGAAATTATAGCCTAGAGGTAGCCATCTGAGAACTGGCAGTGAAAATTGATAATTTGGGCTTACTTTGTCAATTTTTCTAAACAGGAGTTGCTTCCCTTAGACCATCGAGGAGAATACAGGAATTTTCTGATGACATTGCAAGCCGCCTTGCGATGCGACTCCAGTGAGTTAAAGCAGTACAGCCCTGTATAGCTAGCTGTTCCCTTCTTCCTTCCACAGATGGTGTGCAGTCACTGTTTACAGACACGGCGGACCAGCAGATCCAGAAAACAATGCAGCGATGGTTCCATGGAGCCCGTGACAGTGCAGGAGGGCGAGAAAAGAGGAGACAGGAATATATGACAAGATCTGAAAATCCTCGCTCTGCAGATGTTTTGCCACAGAATTTAGAGAATTAAGTCTGAGAAAACTACAGGGGGGGGGGTAGCTCAATCAGGTTCCGTAACCCTCCAGTTAACACAAGTCTTTTGGTGAACGCTCTTTCTCCTATCAGGCTCCCTCTATCTCCAATGACCTCCCCTTCCCTCTTCGCTCAAAACCCACCTTGAAATATTTCCCGGATCTTGACTTTCTTCACTTCCCTCCCCTCACTCTTCTCCTTGTACTATCTTTATTGCCTTTCCCCCCTTCCCCCTCCTTCTCCCCCCCCCCCCTTCTCCTCCCCCCTTCATGGAATTCATGTTGTTCTCAGTGACGCTGTACATCAGGTTTAGAAGGTCTGAATTGTGTCTTGACTTTTTGTTTACTCCGTAATTGTGTGAGTTTGGTTTGGATTGACTGTTATTGTATATTGTTGTGTTTTTCTTTCCTGCATGTATGTGCCTTGAGCATGTCTTAATTCACTGATAAATCGTCATATTATTATTATTATTATTATTTAGTAGGGTGTTGCGCTATAAGCCTTTTACTAATATTGTTTCCCCATATTATGATCGACTGATCGATGCATGCAGGGGTCCATTAAAAAATTATAGAAATTACCTATTCTGGTTCTGTTGTATTTTTCTGTCTTACATTAATTTAGTCGGTAATTCAGCATATGTGGCAAAGCATGCATGGGGTGGTACAGCCGAATCCTACTCGCAGCCCAACGCGGGCCATAACAGGGTCACATCTGGCAAAGATTGGGCTAAGCTTGGGCCAGACAGGGAAAAGTTGGGCCGGCCCACACATTGCCATAACTTTGCCCAATCCGGCCCCAATCGGGCTGCATTTGCACCGCCCTATTCGGGCCCAATCTGGTCACCCCTATCAGGGCCCTATCGGGCTTCCCAATCTGGCCCCTATATGGGCCCAAACGTGTGTGCTGTGTGGGTCGTTGTTTGTGATCTTTCTCAGAACTGTGACGGGCGATGTCGAAGTATCCAGAATGGGAAATACTGAAGTCACAGTCGCAATAACTGCATCTCGCATGGTGCACATCTTTCGCCGATTCCACGATACCTGGCAAGTGGCATCTTCGGCAGAAAAACCTGATCTCGCTTTGTCTTTTTTGCACTGCTTGAAGGCAAATTTCCTTTTCTTTTCAGCATGGTCTAGACTAAGCCTGGTCAAAAGACCAGTATCCATAAGAACAATGAAAATACAGCCAGAGAGCCACAAGAATCAGCGACAGGCCCTGGACGCCTAAGCAAGCCAAAGAATCTACTCTACTCTACTCATGGTGACCGTGAACGTTCTCGCACATACGCAGACTGTAGGCTTGTTCAGGAGGTGCAGCGCTGCACAGCGCTGCATGTGATTCACTCCTGAACAGCAATTTAGGGGCGTGATTCACTCAGCGCTGAGCAGCGCTATGAATCACCAATCCAAGATGATTCAGACGATTTTGCATCATATTCAAAATGGCGTCTTTGATCCCGCACTGGCTGGCGATGCGTAAAATAACCCTCAGAAACATCATTTTGGGACTGTAACGGGCTTTATTTGTCCCAAGCGCCCTGTATGCGCAAGTAATGGCAAGTAAGGATGACACAGTAGTGGACTTTATTCATGCAGAATACATTTAAACGTGCATAAACGATGTCTGTGGCAAAGAAAACACGTTCTTCTCGTCTATCAACACAACATGGGGCGCAGAAGATTTACGTCCCCTATAACAAGTGAAGTGCTGCACTACATCTTAGGTGTTCAGGAGAGGCAAAGAGCGCTCAATTTCCAACATGAAGCGCTCATGCAGCGCGTTGTACTCCTGAACAAGCCTTATGTGTGCCACTCAAACTTTAACGGAAACAGGGCCCATATCCAGAACTGCGAGTTATTTTAACCCCGATTTATCTCTAAAGTAAACTCAGACAATTCCAACTGTCTGTTCCGCTCTCCCTTGGCTGGAAACCAGTATATATAACCTAGGATCCTCTGACAAGCGTACCTTATCTCACCGATCAAGATAACCTGGGGTTAGGGGATAAAGCGAGTGTTAAAAAGATAAATCGCCGTTCTGGATACGGGCCACTTGTGCCAGACGTGGACTTTATCGCACAAAATTGCACATTTATGAATACGCAAAAGCTGCATTTATTTCAGCGTATTTTTTCAGAGGCATGCGTAATTTTCGTATTCCATTTTTTCTCGTATATTAATACGCAAAATTCGTACGGGTACCCAGGTCGGTATCATCCATTTTTCTACAATTTACAGTGCAAAATACGAACCAAGGGGGTTTACGGAAAAGACGTTATAAATGCTTTACAAACACTCAGTCATATCAGTTCTCCAATGGCACATCTGGTAGAGCGTTGGACTCTTGGTCATGCGTGACCAGGTTCGATTCTGCACTGAAACTTTTTTTTTCTCACTTTTTTTGAGAGGTTGTGGGTTCGAACCCGACCTTGTTTTTTGTGTTTTTTTTTGTGTGTGTGTTTTTCCCCCCTCTTTTCTCAAGAGGTTGCGGGTTCGAACCCAATTTTAAAAAAATTTTTAACAGCGCCAGTGGTTTATATTTTTCAAGGGACATACATGAATTAGGCATAACTGCCTAACTTACATCCAGCCCTTGATAAAATAAGAAAACAAACAAACAAATCCAATCCCATCCCCCACCCCTATCCAAACACCCACCCTCTATCCCACACAAAATTCACACAATAACACAGGTTACAATCAATTCATGGTAACGAATTACCATGTTGAAAATAGACACAAAGTAAATTTAGAATAAGATGAAAGTATCTAGGATGACTGCATAAGAAAAGTGTGTAGTTTCAAATTAAATTTCTCTAAAGATTTCACAATTTTTAGAGAATTGGATAGTGTGTTCCACATAATAGCCCCTGAATAAGATAGGCAATGTTTAAACAAATCAATCCTAGGTTGTGGTATTATAAAGTTATGTACACAAATATTGGAATGTTGAAATATGTTTATCAAATAATCAGGCACATCACAATCATTAATTCTCTTCATTAAGACACATTTATTGAATTGTAAATGCTTATGAAAAGGCAATATGTTAAGTTCTTTCATTTGATCATTTGTAGTTAGTGAGCTATCTGTTATCATAAGCTTAGAGGCTCTTCGATACAATGACTTCAGCCTTTTCAAGTTAGCGTCACTACAGCCATCCCAAATTGTTGATGCATAATTAACGTCAGATAAGATATGAGCATGGAAGAAGATTTTGCGAGTTTGAACGTCAACAATATGTCTTAATTTGGAGAGAAGAAATAGATTAATTGATAATTTTTTACATATATAATCAATATGTGATTGCCATCCTAAATGATAATCAATTATTACACCAAGAACTTTGTGCTCAACATTTTTTCGATTCTCAAAGAATCAAGAACAAGAGGAAGATATAAAGAATATATTTGATGTTTTTGTCTCGTAGTTATCACCCGGCATATATTTCGTTTTGGAAGGATTAATGACTACATGATTCGAAGAGCACCAGGAATGCATTTCATCCAGGCTCCCTTGGAGTTTTACTGCCACACATTCAGTCCTGACACCTGAGGTTGAAAGTGTTACATCATCAGCAAACATATCACATGTAACCTCTTTATCAGAGATATGTAATGGTAGGTCATTGATGAATAGGCAGAACAAGAGAGGACCTAAGACAGAACCTTGTGGCACACCCACTTGTAAATGGCCACAAAAAGAAGCATGTCCATTGAAATAGACATACTGCTGTCTGTCTTTTAAGAATGATTGAAAGAATTTCACCATGTTACAGCCATTTAGATATTGTGAAAAATTTTCAATTAAAATGTCATGATGAACAATGTCAAACGCTTTCTTTAGATCAAGAAAGATGGGACCAATCAACTGTGACCTATTAATGGCACATAGCCTAGAATCAATCAATCGAGTTAATGCTGTGTGGCAATAATGTTTTGGCCGGAAACCCAACTGAAGAGAATAGAGTAGATCATGTTGATCCAGATATGCCATCAAATGCTTGTGAACATGCTTTTCAAGTGGCTTTGATAGTATAGAAAGTATTGAAATGGGTCTAAAATCATACATATTCAAAGGGGTCTTCATTTTCGGTAAAGGAATAACTTTCGCTATTTTCCATTCATCGGGGAACGTGTGATTGATGATACACAAGTTATTTATATAAGTGAGAGATCCAATAATGTATGGAATAGAAATTTTCAAAACGAAGGTGTTAATACCATCATGTCCAACTGATTTCTTATTCATCTTCTCAAGAAATATGCCAACTTCATGAATGCCAAGAAGTGGTATCTCAAATTCTTTAGACTCGGACAATCTTCCTTTACAAAAATCACTCAAAATCAAATCTCCGGAAAGGTTACTTAGCACATTGACAGTCTGTAATAATTTTTGGGCCACAGAAAGAATGTGAGCATTGCATTCATCAACATTGACTGTCAAAGATGCTACAGCAGATTTAACTTTGTTTCAATTAATAAAGGTATTGATGGCTTTCCACACCAGAGAGAGAGAGAGAGAGAGAGAGAGAGAGAGAGAGAGATGGGGGGGTGGTGGCAAGAGGGGGAGGGGCTAGCGCGCGCACACACACACACACACAATTTACACACACAGAAAGCAGGCAAACGAATGCATGATTCACTAGGCCACCCCCCCCCAATGCAATGGGGAGATGACAGAGCAGTAAACAATCTCGTGTCAGGCAGGCAGTGTTAAAGTGTTGGGGATCACGCAGACGAAACATGAAGGCCGATTGTACAGCGTGACTCTCTGTAAAAACCTACTGCGTTACGAACATGTTGATTTCTTGGGATATCTTATGAGTCGAGCTTTTTTTCTTCTGGAATCATATGAAAGGTTGTGCAGCCAGCAAATGATAGAATCTTTGTCTATTTAATACACGCGTGGCCCACACTGAGCAAGCCAGTGGTGCAAAATCAGTGGCACACTCCTGTAAACCGGCTTGTCTCCTAGCTGTCAATTTCTACTGCCGTGCCTCCCCTAAAATGATTCAAAGCAAGTCGAAATGATTTCATATACGCTTTTAATATGTCACAATAATTACATCAAATGGCAAAAGCTCTGCCAGATTCAGTGAACAAAAGCATAAAAATGAAGAAAAAAAGGGTGGGGGGTGAAGGAAGCTGAGTGAATCGTTTCTGTCTGTCAAAAATGTACATGGTTGGAGAGGTACCTCTTCACCCTACATGTCAGGATGACAATGATGGCTGTCTGCTGTAAAGGGTCAGGCAGTGCGCAGGATGATGTGAACTCCAGAGTCAGTCCACACCTCATCCGACATCTCTCCCACCTTCAGCCTGAAGGCTGCTTCCTCAAAGGGCTTCTGCATCTGTCCCCGCGAGAAGGGGCCCAAGTTACCTCCCTTGGAGGCTGAGCTGCAGTCACTGTACTTGCTGGCTATCTCTGCAAATTTCACTTCCCCCGCCAAAATCTTGTCCCGGTACTCTGGAAGCAGAGGAAAGACACCATGCGAGTTGGGAGTCTTTCGATGAAGAACAAACTGAAATGAGTGGTAGGCATAACAGTGGCCCAGTATTTCAACACTCCAAACTGATGTTTTAAGGGGGGACATGGCGTACAAAAACGGATTAATAGAAAATAAATCATAACTCAGCAAATATGAAAGCTATACTAATGAAATTTTATACAGAATACAAACACACTGGAAGGTATATTTAAACAAAATTTTATTGCTGAAGACTTAGTTGTTCATGTGTTATAGCAAAATAACTGAAAAATAAACATGGTCAAGAGTACCAATTTTCTCCCCTCCGTGAAATTTTAATTAATAACCTTTTTATGATCAACAATGATTTTAAACAAAGAAGAAGGTCTATATTATTCAATAAGATATAATAAGTGGATTACTAACACTTCTAACTAATTTTAGTGGAATTTAGAAAAAGTAACCAAAAAATGTGCTCCGGGCATAACATAATTAAATTTTTACAAAAATTAAGCAAATTCAGCTACACCTTTCTGATTGGTCTTATTGAATGCAGTATTTATTCATACATATACACACACAATTTCAGAAAGCTATCTCAATCCTAAGTGACTTTATTTTTGGGGAGAAAATCACTACCGTTGAAATAAAAACCACATTATGAGAAAATTGACTTTAAAGTTTGAGAAAGATTAAACGTTAACTACAACTGAACCATAACAGATACAATTTAATAACATAACTCATTGAATGTGTCGTTTATTTGTTATCATTGTAGCAAACTTTCAACTTATTATCTTAATTCAAAATATCAGAATAATTAGGTGAAAAGCATCACCTGTAGCAAAACATTCCCGTTTTCTGTAAGAATCGCGTAATCACGGCAACTTCCGCCGTGATAACAGCTTCGTTCAGTGCCGTGTCTGTAGATAAGAACGCGATCGCTGTTGTATCACAACCTCCAGAGGCTGTTGACACGACTTAATTTCTTTTCTGGGCTTGCTTTTTCCGTCCATTTCTGCATCTTCCGTGGAATTGTCTCGATCGAGATAGCGCGAACTTTCGCGCGCTGTAAGCACACTTCGGAAAGAACCGATGTTTGCTTCGGCGGCCGACGTTCAGGCCGGAAACAGCCGAAGTACGGTTCGGCCGTTTCCGCCTACCACTTCCGCCAGTCGAAGTACGGTTCGGCCGTTTCCGCCAGCCACTTCCGCCTGATCACGCTGTGATCACGCACACATGCGGCCAATCAAAGCCTAGCTGAGAGACAGGCCGTTATTTCGAAGCTTTCCATTGGTTTGCACTGCCCTCCGATTTGTACTTCGTGTGCCTTCGGTAATTATTCTTCGGTACCGGAAACAGTTGCAACGTAAAGCCGGGAAATGAAGCTTCGATGCGATACCAAACATGTGGCGTTCTTTGGAAGGAAGATGCTGAAACTAAGCTTTCAAATCTGTGCATTTTGGCTTCCTGGTTAGTACTTTTTTTAAAATCTAGCGGTGGGTACCTTACAAAACAAATTGGTTTAAAATACTTTGAAACCTAAGCCAGCAAAATCGATCGCACACACGTGTAGCGGAGATGTTGTAGATTCCAAATCCGCGCTTAACACGAAACTCAATTTCAGAAAATTTTTCATGGAATTCTGCAGGCCGTGTCCCCCCTTAAATAAGAACATTTTACACAGCCACACGCATTCACAAAACATCAAATCGCGCACTATAAAGATCCTGACACTCATGTCCTCGACGGGTGAGTGCCGGTCACAGATAAAATACCCAGCACGCAAAAATAGTGCAGCAGTTTCACCAGCATGTTGGTGTTGGCTGCCTTAAAACCTAAGAAGAAACCTAAGAAGATGACACCAAGAATCGCCTAAGCAAAGCCAGAAACACCTTCAGGATGCTGAATAACATCTGGAAGTCAGCCCAGTACAGCACAAAGACTAAGCTCAGACTGTACCAGAGCTGAGTCCTCTTCACCCTACTATACATAATACAGCTCTGAATGCTGAAGAATGACAGAGAGAGATATCGCCAAGCTGTCAACCTTCCACACAAAGAACCTCAAAAGGATTCTTCAAATCTTCTGGCCAAACACCATCTTCAACCAACAACTACTCGCCCGCTGCCACCAAGAAGACATGGGAACCATCATCATGAGGAGGCAATGGAGTTGGATAGGGCATGTCATCAGACGTGAGCCAGACAGCATCCCACGCACAACCCTTCACTGGACACCAGTGGGCAGATGTAAGAGGGGCAGACCGAAGAACACCTGGCGCCGAACAGTGAAGGGGGAGCTCAAGATCATGAAGGAATCCTGGAGCACCATTCAAAACCGACAGGAGTGGCGATCCTTTGTTGCTGCCCTACATGCCAAAAGCGGACATTGCGGGCACAAGTGAAGTGACGTGACACAGCCACACAACCCTGACCCTGGCAGTCGCAACATATGCTGCTAGTTATGAGTGGGGAAGTAAATGACATATATGCTTTCAAAAAAGTTACCCCCCAAAATTCTTCAGCAATATTTTCTTATAACTATGACATGGAGTTCAATTGTGATTACTTCTGGAAAAGGTTTTGCTATATTCTGCTGGCTTGTTAAAAGTGCACGTGCAAAAGTAAAGTCCCAATTATGATGTCAGGGTAAGAGTTAACTTCAAGAGCGGAGGTCTGTCTGAGGACTGACATTTTTGTCAGTCTGTCCAATGCTGGGTGTGAGGTTCTCTTTTAGAAGCTTTACAGTTCATTTTTTTGGAACAAAGACACCGATGAAAAAAACTACAATGACAAACATCCTCACAAGTGTTACATTCCACAAGTCTGAGATTCCTAGGATGGATGGATGGATGGTGTTTTACGGCCTATCAGCCTTTGTAGGCTATGTAAGGCCATTAAGCATAAAAGTCACTAGAATAGTTTAGAGTAAGCACAAATTAAGTCACGCTGTCCCTATTTATTTGCCTCTTACAAATTGTGTAGGGAGACATGGTGGGTCTATTATTTTAACCCCCAACCCATAGGGCGATAGAGATTTCTAGGAATAATATCACCCAAGCAATCACCTCTCACCAAAAAGTTTCTGAAATGGATAAGTTTCAGTTAAGGCCATTCCAGCTTTGCTGAAATTTCCTAAGAGAGAGAGAAAAAACAGTTGTGGCCAGGGTAACATGACACTGTGACAGACCTGGCCACTCATTGTTCTGTTGATCACAATGATGGGCTAAAGAAAGTTTCTATACTACTTGGTTCCTTAAGAGGGGTGGTAGACAAGGAGTGAGGTGAGCATCTATTTAAGCATGTCAAAACAAAACAAAAGTCCATCTGAGAACATGGCACACATACTCTCCACGAACACCCAGACACGACCTTCAGTCTGCCACAAGGACAAGGGAGTCTGAACTCACCCATGAGTTTCTTGAATGCTTCTTCCTTGCTGCAGGTGATGGTTTCCCCGCGCCAGTTGCTGGGACGACGGGACTCCCTGTGCTTCTGCAGAATGTGGGAGCAGGTCACCGTTTCCTGGGACTTGCCCCCCACTGGCGGCTCCCACTGACTCTCATTGGTGTGAACATTGAAGTAGTAGTCGCGCCCTGGGGGCAGGAATAAAGACATACATGTATAGCAACATGGAATCTTGACCTTAAGCCCTCCCACCCAACAAATAGCTGGGGTTATGGTAACCCAACTGACCGTATTTTTTTCTGCTGACCAGTGGCAGTGACTTTAAACTTTTCTTTAAAATCATGCAAATATTTTTTACAAAAGGAAGAAAAAAAGAAGAAAGAAACTGATCAATGGTAAACAACAAACTGCATGCCGTCCCATCTTCCCTGCCCTATTCATGAACATTCTGGTAATCCACTATTTACGTTTTGGAAAAGCATTATCAGAGAAAGAGAAATTTAATTAATGTTCAATCTGGATTCTTTTAACTCATTCAAGATGCAGCATCTTTAGTGTGCCTTATCCCTGGATAAGAAGAAAGTATATGTTTTCGAAAAACCCATAGCTTTCTGCTTTTCACAATTGAGAGAAGGTCTTTGTACTGCCCAAATGCTCTCCTGTTGCTGACTTCCTCATTTGTGGCATGGTCTTTATATGAGATGTTCAGAATCTTGCGGTAGCATCTCATTTCCAGGGCTTGTATCCATCCATCTCTGTAGTTCAGATGTGAGTGTCCAGGACTCGCACGCATACAACTTTTTATTACAAGAATACGGAGATGGCCAGCGTGCGCATTAGCCTGATCTTCGACACAAGAGTGATATTTCTGTCACGCCATATTGGCTTCAACTTTGCCAATGCTGTTGTTGTTTGTGCTATCCCGGACAGTATCTCTGGTTAGGACCCTTCATCAGTCACAATACACACGCACACACTGAACTACAAACATGTAACAATTATATCAATATGCATGGAGCTGACACTTGCATGGGTGAGAGCAGAAAATCATACCTTAAGTGCAAAGTTCAAGTCTGAGATTGTGGGGACATGGACCATTCAAGTAATGCCCTGCTGGGGGTCAGGGGTGGTGCCCTGCTGTGGGGTCAGGGGTGATGCCCTGCTGTGGGGTCAGGGGTGATGCCCTGCTGGGGGGTCAGGGGTGATGTCCTGCTGGGGGGTCAGGGGTCATGCCCTGCTGGGGGGTCAGGGGTGATGCCCTACTGGGGGGGTCAGGGGTGATGTCCTACTGGGGGGTCAGGGGTGATGCCCTGCTGGGGGGTCAGGGGTGATGCCCTGCTGGGGGGTCAGGGGTGATGCCCTGCTGTGGGGGTCAGGGGTGATGCCCTGCTGGGGGGTCAGGGGTGATGCCCTGCTGGGGGGGTCAGGGGTGATGTCCTACTGGGGGGGTCAGGGGTGATGTCCTACTGGGGGGGTCAGGGGTCATGCCCTGCTGGGGGGTCAGGGGTCATGCCCTGCTGGGGGGTCAGGGGTCATGCCCTGCTGGGGGGGGGTCAGGGGTCATGCCCTGCTGGGGGGTCAGGGGTGATGTCCTGCTGGGGGGTCAGGTGTGATGTCCTGCTGGGGGGTCAGGGGTGATGTCCTGCTGGGGGGTCAGGGGTGATGTCCTGCAGGGGGGTCAGGTGTGATGTCCTGCAGGGGGGTCAGGTGTGATATCCTGCTGGGGGGTCAGGGGGCTGCACAAGATTATCATTATGCAGCTATACAGAAATACATACATGTATAAATGGAATGGCTCCCACCCATGCACTTGTTAAGCCCTACTGGTAGATAACTGAACAAAACTTTTTGAAAAGGATGGGTTAAATAAAAGAGAAGGCACATCACATTCACAGGGTTTTGATAACTATGGGTATACCATTTCACTCTGTGTGAGGCTATCCATTCATATTATTACAATGTTGGAAGTAAACAGGCTGAAAATTTACATTTTACATTGTAGACATCACAAGATTTATTAGAGCCACCTCTCTCTCTCTCTCTCACACCAGCAATACCATTTGATTTTTTTAAACTGTAGTCTGTAGCAAGAAAGGCAACATGACAAAGCTCTTCCTTCCTTTTGAAGGAAATTAAAAAAAGTTAATCGCGTAGTTAATCGGATGTATGGAACCTATATTTTAATGTAGAAAAGTGTAAGGTAATGCACCTTGGGAAAAATAATCCATGTTTTAATTACACTATGAAAATGGGAAAAGATGACTTAAACCTAAATGTAGGCAACCAGGAGAGAGACTTGGGAGTCATTTTTGACCCTAAATTGACATTCGACCCACATATTCAAGTTTCTATAAACAAGGCCAATCAGATGATTGGAGTTATCAAAAGAACCTTTATATATTTAAACAAGGACATTTTCATCCAGCTATACAAGGCTATAGTTCGTCCAAGAGTTGAATATGGTAACATTATATGGTACCCGCATTTAAAAAGGCAGTCAGAGGCTGTGGAGAGAGTCCAGCGCCGGGCTACCAAGTTGCTGAGAGAATGCCGGGAGATGTCCTACAGCGAGCGTTTAGAGTATTTAAATCTGCACTCACTAAGGGGAAGGAGGATTCGCGGTGATCTAATAGAGACGTATAAATTGTATAATAATCTCGTAGACGTGGAGTGGAGCAACTTTTTTGAATCACCGAGCTATACCAGTACAAGAAATGCAGATGGTAAAGTATTTATTCAACGTAGTAATACTAACCTAAGGAAATATTGTTTCAGTAATCGTGTTGCTCACCTGTGGAATAACCTTCCGTTTCGGCTTAAGACTGCACCAACTACTAACAGTTTCAAAAACCAACTGGACAAGGATCCTACTTTTAAGTCGTTATTTAAAAGCTATGATGAGTGACATTGTCGAAATAAGAGATTGTACTATGACCCTATATAAGGCAACACATTACGATGGGGCGTTTAAAAGGCTTCACGGCCTATATCTAAGCCTCTCATACTACTACTACTACTACTACTACTAGTTATACTATGGGATAGAGAGCATTAGTAATCGGCACTGGTCTTACGTAGTTACAGAGAAAGCATTCATGCATAATAATGCAAAAGGCTGAAAAGCCAATGGAAATGTGTTGTCTTCAGCAATCACCAGGGAGCAAGGAAAGCCTTGCTATATATATTCGAATATTCGATTCGAGCAACTCTTTTGCGTTCTGTCATCAGTTAACTTTATGAGCCTTTTCCGTTTTCTTGAAAAACACACTGCGGGGGAAGCGTTTTTCTAAATCCAAGCGACATGAAAATCTGCCGCATTTTGAATGTAACTTTTCCCTCGATACTCGAAAACGAATTTTGGACTCCGACATTGCCAAATATAACCTATCAATTCCCGCTAATTACTTTAATTACTTAGAGAACGCAGACGACAGAGGATAGCGTCGGCATCTACAGAGCCACGCCAAGACTTTACTTGCGACAAGTGCAACAGAGCATGCGGCTCAAGGATCGGGCTCTACAGCCACAGACTACGCTGCCGCTCAACCCCGGACTGACCAAACCTGGCGCACACTCCATAGTCTCACGAGACTGACGGATGCCAACAACAACTTTAAAAATGTATAGTGCAAAAAAAAGAATTGATAAGTCACCCAAAACATGCATGTCAGTAAACGTGACATTGTGAGTGAATATCTGACAATGTACCAGAAGAGCGACTTGTTTTCTGCACCCAGCCGTCCGGTAAGTCCGCCATTATGTGAACAACAACTGTTGCGTTAACGACTTCACAATTTACAGATAATAACAATTTAGAAGAAAGCACGAAAATATCTTTTTTTAAAATATATGTGATCTGAAATAAAAATGTATGTGTAGAGCTTTGCCGTAATCATTTTGTTTCAACAATTATTTCATT
>JAWQFJ010002083.1:27500-37165 GCA_034096865.1 Theodoxus fluviatilis
ACACACACACACACACACACACACACACACACACACAAATGCATGCATACACAGAGATTTATTTGATTGATTGCTTTATTGCGGCTGACGACCCATCCTAGTACTATGCAATTTATGTACAGAAAAAGTAAAATAATGAAATGTACATATCTGAAACTTGATCATGCTCTAATGTTCATCATACATGAATAAAATATTCTGAATGTACAGATTTTAACACATTCGCCGTTGGCTATAACTATAAGTCTTCAGGTAAAGCATAAAACTGTATCATCATCGAGTATGTATAGGAATATAATTCAGTTAAAATTATTTGTCACAATGTGCACTATGATTAGTTCCATAATAAGGGCCCTCATGCAAATATAGAATAGTTATATGTGTGCATGCAGCTCAAAGTCATCATTTCCTCCTAAGGATGAAAGGCAGGTTGCCTCCTGCATACTATATTATATATATAGTTATACATTTTAAACGTACAATCAGCTCTTTGTCCCACTTCTACCATACATGAACTTTCACATGGTTACCTTAAACCTACAACTGTAGGATTTTGGCCACTGATGATTAAAAAGAAAATTCATGTACACTGCCCCTGTGCCTTTTGCTTACACACTGCCTGGTTTCTTAATGCTATCGCATAATAGATCTGTACATTGCAACCTCTCTGGTTTTCTCCGAGCCTTGTCCATCTATCAAGTAGGCATGTGCTCGATGGAAACCGATGTGTTTCGCGATGTACTTTTCCCTCAGGACATTGTATTGTGGACAGCCAAGGAAAAGTGTTCCTCGTTTTTCATTTTATCAGTACAAAATGGACAAAAAATGTCATCGTTACGGCTATAGTGTCTTCCATTAATCCGCAAGTCATTAATTCCTAATCTGAATCTGATAAATACATCGCTGAATTTCTTTATTTTAAAGTGTTCAGATAACATTTGCTTTCATGCTTATTTTAAAAAGTCCTATATACTTCTTCTTCTTCTTCATAGTACTGTGGATACCCCGATGACTCGAGGAAATTGTTCCACAATTTAGGTGCGCCCGGGCAGGGTTAAGCGGGGTCGGGGAAGCCAGTTCTTCAGAGACAATCTGAAGTCTGGCAGGGAGGGCACTGTGACAGAGTCAGCATCCAGGGAGTTCCTGAGTCTGATACCCGTCGGTAAGAATGAGTACATATATATATATATATGTGTCAGTTCTGGCGTGCGGAACCTGCAGCTTGAGGTGGTGGCCTCTTGTGGAGCGGGCAGTGGGCCGGAGAAGTCCAGGCGGGATGGGATATATACTGCAAATCGATCGCTACTACATATTTTCACATTCCACTCCTGCTTAAAACAATCATTTAAGCTTTGTTGGAATGACCTCAAGAAACTTTTCTCGTCTGAGCATCCCCAATTTATCCATACAAAGTTGTAGCTTTGTCTTGATAAACACTCCTACAATTACAGCCTTGGCCCAGTTTAATTATGCACACACACACACACACACACACACACACACACACACACACACACACACACACACACACACACACACACACACACACACACACACACACACACACAGAGAGAGAGAGAGAGAGAGAGAGAGAGAGAGAGAGAGAGGGAGGGAGGGAGATGGATGCAACAAACTCAAAAATGCTAAATGTCAGTAACTTAAGTACTGAGTAACTGTGAGTGTGAGAATTTTTATATTATTTCCTTCCATGTGACATCCCCATCCAAGATGAGAGGCAAATGTGTGTGTGCGTTAGAGTGCATTCATGATTCATGCACACAAAATGCATTGTCTGTCGGCATCCAGCTGTAAATCAGGAGACGGTAGGAAACCCAATGGGTTTCATGGCTAGATGACAGCTCCAGTGCATTCATTCAGCAATAGCTGCCTGGATGCTTGTTTCAAGGAGACTAGAAGTTGCAGTAACAAGGATAGTCATTGTATTTTTTACTCTTCGGACTGAAAAGGTTACTGCATTCAATTATCACATCAAAGTGAATTTATTTGTTTGTTACATTTCATCATATTATTTGGTATTAATTGCATCTTCTTATGACATTTTACAAGTTCGTCATGGAGAAGGTCTCATGTTGTCTGCTAGGATCAAATACAAAACCTCCTGCCTCTGCTTCAACTCTGTCTCTGCTGTCGCTCCTCTATATCTGTCTCAACTCCTTCACATCTACACACCATCTAGACAACTTCGCTCTTCTTGCGACACTCGCATCTTCAAAATTCCATCCGTTAGGTCAAAAACATTTGGTCAGCGTACTTTTTCATACCAGGGTCCTACCACCTGGAACGCACTCCCCTTCTCAGTGCGTCATGCAAACACTGCAGCTTGCTTTCGGTCAAATCTGAAAACCCACTTGTTCTCTAAGTCGTATTGAAACTATTTCGTACTTGCTGAATGTTTCAGGCTCATGTTTGTATATAATGCATGTGTGTGTGTCTTTACGTGTAGGATGCATGTTGTATTATAGCGTGCGTGTGTGCGTTTCATGTTCAGGCTCAGACTGTGTGATGATAATGTGTGTGTGTTTTTGTGTGCGTGTGCGCCTAGAGCTCCACTATGTACTTTTTTGACTGTGTGGAGGAAGTGCGCCTTATAAATAAACATATTATTATTATTTATTTGTACAGTATTTTGAGATCATTTTGATATAAGCTTATATGATGCAGCTTTCAGAGTTTTATTTTTAATGTTTTCCATAGATCTCTTTCCTTCTTTTTTCTTTCCTTAAAGTCTTTTTTTTCTTTTCTTTCTTTCTTTTCATTCCTTCTGTTCTTTCTTTCTTTTCTTTCTTTCCTTTCCTTTTTTCCTTCTTTCTTCTTTTTTCCTTCTTTCTTCTTTTCTTCCCTTTCCTTCCTTCCTTCCTTCCCTCCTTCCCTCCCTCCCTTCCTCCCTCCCTCCCTCCCTCCCTCCCTCCCTCCCTTCCTTCCTTCCTTCCTTCCTTCCTTCCTTCCTTCCTTCCTTCCTTCCTTCCTTCCTTCCTTCCTTCCTTCCTTCCTTTTTCTTTCTCTCTCTTTCTTTCTCTTTCCTTTTTCTTATAAACTAAAGGCTTTATTCAAAAGAATTGTTATGAGCTATGTACAGCTTAGTTAAGAAAAGTGCATTCTACTGAAATGACAGGAAACTTTATGCCCCATGTCTCAGCTGGTCTTCAGCCATTATGAATATTTCATTTGAAGATTAGACATGAGACTTGCATTGCAAAGGAGACAAATAAACAGTGTGTGATTTATAAATGGAAATGGAACTTGAAAACGTTTCAATGCCTACATCTGATGCAAATTTAAGATTAATAGCTGCCCCATAAAAGATAGGTGGAAAAAAATCTACATGATATATGCTGCTTTAAGTATGTTTTTAATGCTAATTATAGTGCCTTGTTTTCCCACACCTTGCTACTGAGAGAAGGTGTCATTTTCCCCAGCTGGAGTTAAACCTATTACACTTCCAATGCTTTCCTCTGTAGTTTTACTTCTGTCCCTAGCTGGGAAGTACTGTACTCCAGTTTTGACACTATGCTGGCTGGGAAATCCTTGTCTTAGTGCGTTGTGAAGAGGATAATGATTATCAGTGTTACATTTCTGGTGTGTTTAATATACTTTTGAGACACTTTTCGCTGTGGCTCTTTACCTATTACTATTAGTATTTGTCATGTGTGTGTGTGTTTGTGTGTGTGTGTGTGTGTGTGTGTGTGTGCGTGCGTGCATGTGTGCGTGCATGCATGTTTGTGTGTGTGTGTGTGTGTGTGTGTGTGTGTGAGTGATTGTATATATGCTTGTCTGACTGCCTGTCTATCTGCCTGCCTGTGTCTTTCAGTCAGTCTCAATCTGTCAATCAGTGTGTGTGTGTGTGTGTGTGTGTGTGTGTTTGTGTGTGTGTGTGTGTGTGTGTGTGTGTGTGTGTGTGTGAGTGTGTGTGTGTGTGATTGTATGCATGCATCTGTCTGACTGCCTGTCCATCTGCCTGTCTCAGTGTCTGTCTCGATATTTCAGTCTCCGTCTCTGTCACTAGTGTCAGTCAGTCTGTCTGCCTGCCTGCCTGCCTGCCTGCCTCTCTGCCTGCCTGCCTCTCTGCCTGCCTCTCTGCCTGCCTCTCTCTCTCTCTCTCTCTCTCTCTCTCTCTCTCTCTCTCTCTCTCTCTCTCTCTCTCTCTCGTATGTACATGCACATACAGTATTATACACACACACACACACACACACACACACATCCTACTACAACCTTGGTTTTCACTTTTCCCCCACGCTCTTGCCCTGGTTAATAGGAAATTTCCACTCAAAGCATGAGGAGCAGTGGGAAAATTCTGCCTTCCTATTGAAACTGCAAGCAGTCTACTCTAAGTCTTAGAACTTTGCATAACCTAACTGGTGGCATATTATGTGGTACTTTTTGGAGGCTACTGGCAGCCAGTTGGTGAGAACCATGACATAGATAGATGTAGATGTATACACAGACTTTCTACACTAGATTTGGGCAATTTCTAAGAGATTGGGCACATTATTAAAAAAAGATGTTGAGTTTGAGTTTTGGATAAAATGCTGACTTCAAAATCTTTAAATGTTGGTGATAAATGACATGGTTGTGATACTGATAGTGAGATAATGATCTTCTTCTTGTCGATCGCTGATGATGATAATGATGATTATGATAATGATGATGATGATGATTATTTCATGTGATCATTCTTCAAATGTTTACTCTGTGCTTGAAGAATACTTTAATGTAGAATATTTGCAAGCTGTTATTTAATTTATTGACCATTTTGTGCATTGTCACCTGGTTGGAAAAAAAAGAGTCAGTAGGATACATGTTGAAACAGCAGTGATTAAAAAAAAAAAATACTTGTGTAAATTATAGTGCAACATTCCAACTATTTTAGGCAATTCAAACTTTTACCCCTTTTCATTGGCCCACTTAGATTAGGCAACAACAACGACAAAAGTTGGGGTTATGGTAAGTGTAACTACTGTTCCTAAACTTTAAAAAATGTGTGTTCTATTGATCAAGTATCATAATAGGAGAATTTTGCTGACTCACTACATGCCTTCATATTGTCACACTGCAGGCATGAAGATAAGCACTACCAGTTAACATGTGTTGTCAGTGATCAAAACAGTTTGATTTATGTTCAGATTATAAATCTGTAAACATAATCTCAACCTGTCCATTTCTTCTGGCCTTTTCTATTTAAATAGTTGTTTAAAGTTCAAGCTGACCTACCCATTTTTGACTCACATGCGTAGCAAAAGTGAGTCTATGTACTCAAAAAATACTACATAGTGTGAGTGTCGCAGGGGCATAAATGTACAAGTCTACAAAACAGTCATTTTTCACATTTTCTCAATTTTCTTTGAAGTTTTTGAGATTGGATACCTGACCTATATATGGTATATAGGGCAAAGTAAGCCTTATCTTTGATACCAGTTTGCGTTGACCGTGCTTCAAGGTCAAGGTCACAGGAGCTCTTCAAAGTTGGATGGTATACATATTTTGCAAGTGACTGACCTGAACTATGAAGAACTGTGTCCAAACTTAATATTATGTGGGGCACCAAGGTATACCTCATCATGAGACACATTTGGTCACATACATCAAGGTTAAGGCCCTTTGACCCTTATGAAAATGGACCAAAATGGGGTAGTGAACCACTAAAAGTGACCATTATCTCATGGTAGTAGACCAAAGTGCCAATAAGCACCATTGTGTTTCTATGTCTTGAATTAACAGAGTTGTGGTTGCATGACCTTGGATGACCTTGACCTTGGGTCAAGGTCACATGTATTTTGGAGGAAAAAAGTGTAAAGCGCATTCTAGTGTATGATGTCATTGGTAGCGTTTAGTTGGTTTAACTGAAGGTTCACCTGAAGGTCAAGGTCATCAAAGGTCAAGGGTCAAGCCATGTGAGTGTATGGCTGTGCCCTTTTGTTTGCTTTTTGTTGTTTTAATGTTACCGTAACACAATATGTTTTGACTCACATGCCGAGCAAAATGAGTCGATGCTACTACCGTGTCGCCGTCCAGGCGTCTGGGCGTCCGAGAGTCTGGGCGTCAAGGCGTCCGGGCGCCGGTGAAAAACTTTAACGTTGGATTTTTCCGGAGACTATTAAGTCCTATCGAGACACAAAGTGGCATGATGTGTATGATGGACAAGGCCTCAAAAAACATACATAGTGACTGACCTTGTTCAGGTCAGGTCGCAGGGGCTATAAATGTTGTTCTAAAAAAACAGCCATTTTACATTTCTCAATTTTCTCTGAAGTTTTTGAGATTTGGATACCTCCACCTATATATGGTATATAGGGCAAAGTAATCCCTTATCTTTGATACCAGTTTGATTGACCTTGTCTTCAAGGTCAGGGTCACAGGAGCTCTTTAAGTTGGATTGTATACATATTTTGAAGTGACTTGACCGGAACTATGGAAGATAACTTCTTCCAAACTTCATAACATTGTATTTACACCTGTTATACTTTCATCATGAGACACACTTTGGTCACATATCATCAAGGTCAAGGTCACTTGACCCTTATGAAATGTGACAAAAAATGTGGGTAGTGAACCACTAAACAAATAACAACTCACAAATGTGACCATATGCCATGTTAGAAAGTGCCAATAAGCATCATTGTGCTTCCTATGTCTTGAATTAACAGCTTTGTGTTGCGTGACCTTGGATGACCTTGACCTTGGGTCAAGGTCACATGGAATTTGGTAGGGAAAATGTGTAAAGCAGTTCTTAGTGCATGATGTCATTGCTAGGTTTAGTTGTTTGACCTTGACCTTGAAGGTCAGGTCATGTAAAGGTCAAGGTCATGTAAAGGTCAAGGTCAAGCATGTGAGTCGTATGGACTTTGCCCTTCTTGTTTTCTTTTCGCCTTAGAGGATATATTAGCACCACTAAGTTACAAGTAGGTCAAGCTATTGCTCTGGACTTCACATTCTCTTCAGCTCATCTTCCAACATGATTGTACATAGACAAGAGGAGAGGCTGGTGCAGGACACAAATAAACCTTGGCTTCCTCCCTCTGCCACCTGCATATCCTCACCCCAACCCCTACCCCCACCCAGAACCTCACCCCCTACCCTACCCACACCCTTATCCCCACCCCCACTTCCCCTTCCTGAAACCAATGGAGTGCCCCATTTTCTGAAAGGGTGGACAGCCTGGGGGGAAATCCCCTTGACATTGAGGTAGTTCTGGGCATCAGTCATTGGGGTGATTTATTCTGGAGAACTGTGGCAGTTGGGGAACCGCCTAGAATAAGTCATCTGGAACTGAACAGTGGCAGTGTGTCTTGCTGTCCATCATTTCTGTGGTGTGACTTACTCTGCACTCGGTCTCTGCTTTGTTGGCAGAGGAAAGAGGTAGGTGGATGGTGTTGGGGAAACAAGGTCTCCTTAGTACAACCAAAGACTATATAATCTTTGGTACAACTTGTGCTGCAGCTGTCTTCAGTCATTCAGTTGCAGTGCTGCTGTGTCTCAGAGAACTTTTTGTGTTCTTCTAGAGGATAAGTTGCATGTTTGGAAGTGGGCTCTTTTGACTTCTTTGGATAGAAAATGTGAAAGGTTTATGAGATTGACTTTCTTTCTCCATATATGTGATCCTCCACTACAAAGTGAGACAGAAGTCACATAACCTTATTTGGAGACACTGCCGGAAGATATTGACTATTGAGAGGGGTTTTATATATATATATATATATGTTAGTTTTGAGATTTTGATAGCTTTGAAACCTGCATCCGTTTGTTAATACCATGAAGTGATGAAATAGCGTTTTTGTGAAATTCAGTCATTTTATTTGCTTATTCTGCAAAAATTACCCTACCCTACTGTAACAGGAGTAAAAATGTTGAGAAATGAGTACTTTGTCCATGTATGAATGATGAACTGTAAACAGGTCAGACACGTGTTGAATATTCATAGAGTATACTATATTCTCCCAAATCATCTTTTTGGAATTGTTTCCATCGATAGCTTTCCTGCTGGTCATCCGATATATCCAATTCAACATAGCCATCATAATGACAACACTATGTTTCATTTTGAAAACTTTGCATAAATTGTAACACCCTCTTTGAGTCTTTCATAAATTGTCATAATGGTGGGTAATACTAGTCCTCAGTAGCTCATAGCTTTGACACTGCATTGTATTCCTCCTGTTTTCAAGCCATTTGCATCATTGGAATGAGAAATGTCTCCATTTTATGACCATACTTACAGTTCAGAATTTCCAAAAGGTGACATCTATTTTGTCATGAAGGGTCATACATGTATATATATATATATATGGATGCTTGGTGCAGCTTTTATTGCAATGGCATTATTATATTCATGGTCAAAGGCCTTACATAGCCTACAAAGGCTGATGGGCCATAATCATTCATTCATTCATTCATGCATGTATTCATTCACTCATTCATTCATTCATTCATTCATTCATTCATTCATTCATTCATTCATTCATTCATTCATTCATTCATTCATTCATTCATTCATTCATTCATTCATTCATTCATTCATGCATTTATTCATTCACTCATTCATTCATTCATTCATTCATTCATTCATTCATTCATTCATGCATGTATTCATTCACTCATTCATTCATTCATTCATTCATTCATTCATGTATTCATTCATGCATGTATTCATTCATTCATTCATTCATTCACCCACCTGAGAAACCACACTACATGTACAGTATCAGCAATCCACTCCCTCCGTCTCCCAGCATCATGTCATGTCAACATGGTTCCTGGAAGAGCTGCAGTAGGACTTCACAAAGACTGAGCTGTGTTTTCTTCTTACTCTCCTTGAGTTGCACTATCAGTTAGGCAGAGATTTAATGAATTCAAGGCCTCCTCCCCCTCCCCCCCCTCCCCCCCCCCCCCCCCCCCCCCCCCCCCCCCCGAAATGTGCACTTCAATGTCCAGATATCTGTCATTGAGAACCTGTTATCTGTGTTTGTGTGTGTGTGTGTGTGTGTGTGTGTGTTGGTGTGTGTGTGCGTGTGTGTGTGTGTGTGTGTGTGTGTGTGTGTGTGTGTGTGTGTGTGAGAGAGACAGAGAGAGGAGGGGGGGGGGGGGGGGGGGCGGTACACACACCATTCTTAACTGTTGCTTTCAGCCGGTTCAGACAGCTCTGCTTTGTAGTAAAAGTCCCATGAAGACTCAGGATCTACCCTGTAGGTCTCAACTAGATGGAACACTTGGAGAGAACCCCTGTTGAGATAGTGGGTGCTAGTTCTTCCATTAAGTGTAGACAGGCTGGAGGTTCCCATTAAAACCATTGGTACCAGGTGCCCTATTGAACTCTAGTGAACCAGCCTCACCTTCCCAAGCCCTGCCCATTACAGCAACATCAGATGTAGTTTACACCTTGGCCTACTGATGTGATAGGCTTTGCTGACCTGACTGCCCATTGTATGCCACAAAATCCCCCTTCCCTCTTCCCTCCCCCACCCCACCCTCTACCTCCACCCTCATCGGATCTGCTCCATATCCAACCCTTGTCTCTTTGCTCCCACCCTCCTACTACATTTAGACCTCCCTTTCCCTTCCCACCCCTGCCCCTGTGGTCTCTCCCAATTACTACTTCCAATATTCCCCTCCTCCTCCCTCGCCCTTTGGGCCCTCCTTCATCCTTGCGT
>JAWQFJ010002083.1:37182-52182 GCA_034096865.1 Theodoxus fluviatilis
AACGCAAATAACTCAACATGCAGTATTTTTTATTGACACAAACATTACATTGCCAGAAACATGAATCTATTCAGAATGCAGCAAAACAAGTTTGAAGCCTTTGTGAGGTCATGATTGAGTTTGAGAGACAAAGTTTCTGAGACAGGTAGCGAAATTGGCCCTCTGCTCACCTCCGTACTTTTGACCATGTGTGTGTGCGTGCATTCATAAAAACTGTTACTTGACTGATGTTTTTTTCTTTGTGTGTTAACTGTTATAATGTGCACCTTGCCTGAGATCTGATTGTAATATCGACTAGTTGTCGTTGTGAGTGCTCATAATGAGACACACCTCACTCAAAAATAAAAACCTGAACAATACTTGTGTTGCATTTTGCCCATGTTTTACTTGTGCTGTGTTAGCGTTTTGTTCTCTCTTCACCTTTCCTTGACTTGCTCTTTGTCCTTGATTTACCTGTATTTTAATTGCACTTTACCTGTGGTTTACCTGTTGTCTCCCTGGTTTGCAGTGGTGACTTGGCTCGATGGGACTGCCCACCCATGGAAACAGGTGACCATGCTGCAGCCAGCATTGCCAGGGGCGATGGGGACCCGCCACAGTCCAAGCAGGACCAGGAGCAGCTCCTGGCGCGTCTGGAGGAGGCCAACAGGTGGGTCACTGGTCACTTGGCACCATGGACACTGGTCACTTGGCACCATGGACACTGGTCACTGGGCACCATGGACAATGGTCACTTGGCACCATGGACAATGGTCACTTGGCGCTATGGACACTGGTCACTTTGCACCATGGACAATGGTCACTATGAGTATGAACCATTGACACTGGTCACTTGGCACCATGGACACTGGTCGCTTGGCGCCATGGACACTGGTTGCTTGGCGCCATGGACACTGGTCACTTGGCGCTGTGGACACTGGTCACTTGGTGCCATGGACACTGGTCACTTGGCACCTTGGACACTGGTCACTTGGCACCATGGACACTGGTCACTTGGCACCATGGACAATGGTACCTTGGCACCATGGACAATGGTCACTTGGCACCATGGACACTGGTCACTTGGCACCATGGACAATGGTACCTTGGCACCATGGACACTGGTCACTTGGCACCATGGACAATGGTCACTTGGCACCATGGACAATGGTACCTTGGCACCATGGACAATGGTACCTTGGCACCATGGACAATGGTCACTTGGCACCATGGACAATGGTACCTTGGCACCATGGACAAAGGTCACTTGGCACCATGGACAATGGTCACTTGGCACCATAGACACTGGTCACTTGGCACCATGAACACTGGTCACTTGGCACCATGGACAATGGTCACTTGGCACCATAGACACTGGTCACTTGGCACCATGGACAATGGTACCTTGGCACCATGGACACTGGTCACTTTGCACCATGGACACTGGTCACTTGACACCAGGAGTGATGGTCACTTGGCGCTATGGTCACTAGTCATTTGGCACAATAGACAATGGGCAGCCACCTCACCAGTTGTCTAAAGGCAGTTCTTACCTGGGCTAACTCATGGCTCACGCACCAGATTTGGAGGGATTGGTGAACTAGGTTTGTGCACCATTATATAATTAAGTTTCTTACTGGAAAAACTCTCGCCTTGGGAATTGGGTTTAGAAGGATTAGGAAACCAGGTTTGAGTTCCCAACACATGTTTTGGGAGCCACACCGAACCTTTGCTTTGATTTGCTGGTCAGAAAGAGCTCTTTTGAGACTGGAGGCATGTCATGTTCTGTAATGCTAGTAAACAAATGTAGTCTCCCCGCTTGTTTGTTTTTCACATGTATGCAAAACACTCATTATTCATGACCCTGACAAATGTAGAGCAACCTTCCTCTTTTAATCTTTTCCCCCTTATCTTCTTTGACCTCCATGATTCCATTTAGAACAAGAAGTATTGGAAAATCTTTGTCATCACAATCTGTGGGGGAAGCCATGTTGGTTGTTTTGATTGCCTCAACTTTAGCTTTGTACAGGCTGCGATTGTATACATATCACTACAGTCAGTTAAGAAATATAATACAGGAGTTTGTCCAAACTAACAGACTCCAAACAAGTTTGCAGGCCATCTATTTATATGCAATACATGATTTGCTGAACTAGTGGTTCATCCAGTTAAGAACAGGCTTCAGCATTCCATGGCTAATCTTGATCATTGTGTTTGCTGGAGATAGGTCATCCTAGATTGACCACTTGATCAGCCCAGTGGTCAGGGGTAAATGTTTGAGCCTCAGAGGTGATAAGTTACTATATAAAACCACACCGTCACCATCTAAACTGAATACTGGTCAGTTGTGTAGTTGGTTGATTGGTGAAGCAAGTTGATTAAGTTATGTATGGTGTCAGTACCACAGTTTTTCCTTTATGTGTGGAAGATAATAAATCTGCTCCCTACTAGTTAGTCACATAGCATGCTATCCAAAGTCAGCTGAACTAATTGTGTTCAGTGAATGTTGGTCAGCCCAAGTCAAATGAACTACAACACTTTCTTCTCTCTGGACACTGGTCAACTTCCTGTACTGGTCATCATCAATTGTGTGCCAAACTCATTGTACTTCCGGACACCGGTCAGTTCACTAAGGCCACTGCACTCTCTCACTCATTTCCTATGGACAGGAGAAATGGAATGCCTGATCGATTATCACCTTGGCACAAGGTGATAAGGTGAAGACATGATAATAATAATGATAATAATGATAAAGTTTATTTTTGTCCTTTTTGAGGAAATTCTCTAGAGGGAATTTCACCCTTGGTCGCCGCTGTGCAGTTCCCAGTGACAGGTTTTATTCCTCAGTTTATATAGTGACTTATTGCTCTTCCCTGGGGATCAACCAGCCACCAGCCAGCATCAGGTTGGAATACTCCCCAGGGGCTGGAGTTGGTGCCTGTACCTTACTGCGAGTGTCTTATCTGTTAGTCACTCTGTGTGTTGTCAGCTGCCAGTGAAGGATTAATCAATGGCCCAGTGAGCAGGGAATAAAGTGTAAAGGGGTTTGAGACCCTGATGTGGGTGATGAGTCACTACATAAAACATACCTTAGACTCTCACTCTTTCCCCCCTGACCATTGTGCCATGTGATCAATCTTCTACAGCACCTGACATTACACCTTCAAGTTCAAGTCTCCGGGAAGTATTTCATCCTAATGCTGGCTAAGGCCTCCCCCAAAATTGTTATGGTGACTCTAACCTGATCAACTTTTTTTTCTGCCGACCCTAAACTTTTTTCAATCATGAAAAAAAGAAAATAAAAAAGGTAAACAACAAACTGCATGCTGTCCCATGTCCCCTGCCCTATGAACACTCTGGAAATCCACTATTTAAGTATTTTTTTTACACACACACACACACACACACACACATATACTCACACACACACACACACACACACACACACACACACACACACACACACACACACACACACACACACACACAGAGCTTTTTTTTCCATGTTACTTTAACCGCAACTATGTTTTGGGGTTGTTTTGTTGGTCTAATGGCCAGAGCAACGGTTTACCCCCACTAGAATGTGCCATCACTGCCCACACATTGACACAAGTACCTGGGTTTACTACTGGATGATGTACTGTTAGAAGCAATAGCTTGGGGGATGAGAAAAAGAGGTTTGCGTTACTGTGTTAGGCATCTATTGTGGATTTAAATTGCAGTACAAATATCTGTTCATTTTTTTTGCCCCAAAAGAAGGAAAAAAAGGTCAAGAGAAAATGTTTTGTTACGCATAGTGTTATAGCTGTGGATTCCTTGTGAGAAAAGAAAATATCAGTGAGAGTTTTGCTGGATTTGTACATGGGAGATGTGGTATTGCAAAGCAGTTTTTTCAGGAACAACATGACTGACTCATCAGCCGTGATGAGAGACATTGCTTGGGGACAGAGGCAAAAACCTTTGACAGCCCATCATGTGCAATGTGCTTCTACTGCCTGAATCACCTTCACAGCACCCAGGGGCAGGAAACATTTGCTAGCAGTTTAGAGCTATTAAGGGTTTTGCAGATTTGCGGTGACAGTGTTTGAATTTGCTGCCGGTTAGCCTGGAAAAGTTCATTCAAAGTATGATTTTTCAGTTATTTAATGTAGACAAATGTAATCTAAAGTAAATGTAGAGATTCTAAGGATTCTGAGTGATTTAGAGCTATTAAGGGTTTTGCAGTTTTGCCATGACAGTGTTTGAATTTGCTGCCCGTTAGTCTGGAAAAGTTCATTAATTTATGTAAGATATTTTTCAATAACCTTGTAATTAAAATATACTCCAAAGGAAATGTAGAGATTCTAAGGATTGTGCAGATTTGCATTGGAGATGTTTGAATTGGTTTCTTGTAATCTGGGAGCGGTTTTTCTAAAATGACACTTTTCAGCCGTAGTTTTCAGCTTAGAGAAATGGAGGAGCATTGAATTTCACACTTACCTTGGTTGGATTCTGCTTGTAAAAATAGTTGTAGTTGGGCTTTCTACTGAAGGTACACAACTTACATGGGCCATTCCAGCCCAAAGGTTTGGTGTTCCCTGTTCTGTGATCAAATGCCAGCAGGTGCGTTTAGCCATCTGGACTTGATTCTGCGGCAGAAATGGCAGCTTAGATTCTTGGCCTGCCACAAGTCAGAATAGAGAAGTGAAGCCACTGAATAACATTAACAAGGAGGATTGCTGAGCAGAAAAGGTAGTAAGCAACACTGTTGTTCCTTTAGCTCAAGCTTTTTGTATTGTGTTAGTCGAAATCAAAATGGGATTAGTGTGTGAAGCATTGATGTGTTCACTTTCCCATGTCCTTGAAGAAAACAACCCTGACTGCTCTATTGTCTGTCCAGATCGCTGTAACACAGGGAAGTTGCAGCTGATGCATGATGATATTCTCTGTATTCCTCAGTCAAATGTTTCCTCATAGCGTTGAAACAAATTTCATTTTGGAAGTTTGTTAGGGGTGCACAAGAAATTATGCTGAGCCTTGGTGTATGTTGTGGACTAGGCATGATTTTATGTCTTCTTGTATCATTTAAGTTGGTATATATTTATTGAAGTGGCTTTCATGTGAAAGTTTGCAGGAAATGGAGAAAAACAATCAAACAAACAAAAACTCATGCAAATTACTGAGTTTTCATTGTAGACCTCTCATGAACAATTTTCATTGCACCAATGATTTTGATCCTTGTACATTGGATGTGTCTTTGTGCAGAAGGAAACAGGTGATGAATGAGAAATCCTGCACATTTCTCAGCTCACACTGCATATTTCTCTGTCAAAATGTGTCTTTGAGGCATTTATTTTGGGGGGGGGGGGTTTAGTTCTTGCTCAAGACAACTGCCTGTGTGTTGCAGGTTGCTGGAGATGGACGAGAAGTCGTGCCCATCACTGGCCAACTACTCCCCCACTCCCGGACACTCCCGCAAGGGCTCGGGCTCCTCGGTGGTGTCCTCCACCTCCTCCAACTCCCACTACAGCAACCAGGCCTCCTGTGAAGATGATACCTCCTCCAGTCAGTACCTTGTGTAGTAGACAGGCAGATGGATAGACTGACAAACAGGATGGACAGACAGACAGCAGACAGTGACAGAAAGACACAGAGACAGATAGAGAGTCACAGAGACAGGCTGACAGGCAGGCAGACAGACAGACAGACAGACAGACACAGGGACAAGCAGTTAGATGGGCAGGCAGGTGGGTGGGTAGAGACGCACACAGACACATACACACAAATACACCTGCATGCACACATACACACACACACAAACACACACACACACAAACACACATGCATACATACACACACACAAACACCCACACACACAGACACACAAGCACACAGAAACGGAAACACAAACACACTCACATACAGACACACACACACACGCACTCACACAGACACACACACACACACACACACACACACGCACACACACACTCACTCTGACTAATGTGGAGATGCTGTTGCTGACAGATGCAGTACCAGGTGAGACGCTATGGGACACATGGGGAAGGCTGGTGAACGACTGGGACAGCATCAAGAAGAAAACCAGCTACATCAAGGTAAGAGCTTACACTCAGAAAACGTCCATACTCACAATATAGGATGACCCCTGTATTGTAACAGTTCTTATAAGGCAGCTTCGTCAGCTGGAACCTACATGTATGTCTGTTGAGTTTTGGGGCCCACTCTGTACCTCAGACATGGGTGGCCCCAAGGGGGGTATCGGTGTGTGAGGCAGAATTCATGGCTCACCAGGACATTATCTCTCGTGCCAATTCCTTGTGCTGCTTTTTGACTCACATGCAAAGCAAAAGTGAGTCTATGTACTCAGCCGTGTCGTCCGTCCGTCCGTCCGTCCGTCCATCCGGGCGTAAAAAACTTAAACGTTGGATTTTCCTCGGAGACTATTAAGTCTATCAGCACCAAATGTGGCATGATGGTGTATGATGACAAGGCCTCAAAAAACATACATAGTGACTTGACCTTGCTTCAAGGTCAAGGTCACAGGAGCCATAAATGTGGTCTCAAAAACAGTCATTTTTCACATTTTCCCAATTTTCTCCCTCGTTATTGAGAATGGCGACCTTAGCTACAAGTGGTATATAGGTCAAAGCAAGCCCTATCTTTTGATACCAGTTTGGTTGACCTTGCTTCAAGGTCAAGGTCACAGGAGCTCTTCAAAGTTGGATTGTATACTTATTTTGAAGTGACCTTGACCCTGAACTATGGAAGATAACTGTTTCAAACTTAATAATTATGTGGGGCACATGTTATACTTTCATCATGAGACACATTTGTTGACATATCATCAAGGTCAAGGTCACTTTGACCCTTATGAAATGTGACCAAAATGGGGTAGTGAACCACTAAAAGTGACTATATCTCATGGTAGAAAGTGCCTGGCACCATTGTGCTTCCTATGTCTTGAATTAACAGTTTTGTGTTGCATGACCTTGGTCAAGGTCACATGTATTTTGGTAGGAAAAATGTGTAAAGCATTTCTTTGTGTATGATGTCATTGGTAGGTTTAGTTGTTTGACCTTGACCTTGAAGGTCACCTGAAGGTCAAGGCCATATAAAGGTCAAGGTCAACCATGTGAGTCGTATGGGCTTTGCCCTTCTTGTTCTCATTTTGGTCGGGCATTGTGATAGCAGACTACAGAGTAAAAAGTGAAATGCATGGATAGATAGATAAATGTATTTTATTTGTAACGTCCAAACATTGCAGGTTGATTACAGCCATTGCTGACAGAGATGACGACTTACTATGTAGACATCCATTTAATCTTTTCATCCTTAAGGGTAATGCTGATATGTTTATAACATAACAACCGAATACTCTCTTTATTGTAGTCATCCATGCATGCATTATTTCATTTGTTTTCTTCTTTCTTGCTTTCTCACTTTATTACTTGGCCAAGCAGTCAGAGAGTTCGACTCCTGTCACTTGTGGGTGCAGTGTGTGAAGCTACACTGATCCTAGAGTGGCATCCTTGGACAAGGTGCTTCACCCACATCGCCTCTCCTACCGAGGAGTAAAACCAGTCACTGGGTGCCGCACAGTGGGGACTGGGGGTGAAATTCCAAGGGAAAAAAAAAACCTTTTAAAAAAGGGAAAACAACAACAAAAATATTAATGATGATGATGATAAAAAATACTACTACTTGTTCATTCATTCATTCATTCATTCATTCATTCATTCATTAATTCATTCTTTCATTCATTCATTCATTCATTCATTCATTCATTCATTCATTCATTCATCATCCATCCCTTCATCCTTCATTCATTCCCACCTTGCGGTGCTACAGGAGCTGGTCAGACGTGGCATTCCCCATCACTTCCGAGGCCTGGCGTGGCAGCTGCTGCTGGGAGTGCACGACTCAGAGGCCAAGCTTCTATATGCAGAGTACATGAAGAAAACCTCACCCTGCGAGAAGCAGATCCGACGCGACATCGCCCGCACCTTTCCTGAGCATGAGTTCTTCAAGGAGAAGGATGGCCTGGGGCAGGAGAGTCTTTTCAACGTCATGAAGGTTGGTGTCAGGCTAGTCTGCCAAAATTGTAGGAAAAGCTTCTGGAGACGGACCGCACTAGTGGGCTTGTCCGAGGAGAGGGGTCTGGGAAAGACACTAGCTGGCAAGCCATGCAAGCTAGCGGGCCATTTCTTCTGATTGGCGAGCGATCTTTGCCGGTTAATCTGCAGTGAATTCAAAGTGATTCATAAACAAAATTACAAAAGAATCTGAAGATTTTTTTTTTTGGGGGGTGGGGGGGTGTTTGTGTGAATAAACTTAAAAAACTCATAAAAATGCAGCCAATCATATGTTGTGGCCAGCCAGTTAATGTGGTCTACAAGTTTGGTTGTCATTCTCACACCTCTCTCCTCGGTCCAGTCCACTAGTGTGGCCTATCTCCGGAAGCTTTCCCAAATTATATATACGGCTTTTAAGATGTTCCTGTTTAATGTTTGTTTTACCTCTGCCCAAAAAAAATTTGTTTTACCCTCATTAGTAAGTTAGTTATTCCGCAAAATAACTGGAAAAGTTCTAACAGATCCTGGTTAAATGTGGTGCAAAGTCAGGGTTGCACCCAAGGAAGATTCCATTAAATTTTAGAGGTTATCTGGTCTCTAGTTTTGGAACCCAAAAGAAATTTTTTATCATGCATCACTTATGTTGATGACGTCAAACCAGCCAGCATCAAACCAGCGTATGCTTTCCGCAGATGCTATAATGAGCTAAACTCTTCAGGTCATGGAAAAGAAATGATGTTGTCTATGGTGGAGGTTTGCACTTCAGAGTGCTCTCTAGTTTAAAGAAATTTTTTTGGGGGTGGATTTTGAAATCTCTTACTACCACCTTCAAACTCACCAAAAATCAGAATCCTGCAAGTAATATTACAGATTTGCTTGCCTAGGGGTTGGAGCTGGCCTTCATAATGTGGGAATGAACAAACAAACAATGTTTATTATAAGGCCGCTGGCTTAATGCTGTTTGATTACATGATATGCCTCACCAGTCACAACAATACTAACAGCTTTCCTCCTCCTTCTGAAAAGAGAGTACAGGTACATGAACATCTGTCGAGTACAAATCATTTTTTTGTGCCTACTATGGAGATGATGGAGATCGAGACAGCATACTGACTTCACTGTCTCAGTTTGAGAGGGGAAATAGGAGATCAAGTACCTGTATCTGCTGGTGACAAAAGGCAGAACAGGACTGACAATGAGAGACAAAGGGCATTGCAGGACACTGAATGTTATTTACGTGTGACCTTCACTGGCTTCAGGCAATCATAGATGGAAAAACAAGTAGTAGATCAGTCTCAAGTTGAGATAAGAATTCAGATGAAATTTCATTTGAAGTTATTTTGAGCATGCAAAACTGGCCCGGCTTTAATTTCAATCAGAATTTTTTTACAGGAATCACATATCATTGTTGTATTGAATTTCCATGAACTGTTGACAAGAGATGCACAGAATACAGTATACATGTTGTGAACCTATCATTGATAGTTAAACTGCGTATGTTTAGGATAAGTTCTCCTAATGGCCTGTGTCCTTTGGCAAGCTCCTATTACAAGATGAAATAGTGCTGTGGTAGATTATGCTGGAGCATTGCCGGGAATTTTATTTTTGTAGAGAAATGTAAGAATCACTCACCATTTTAAGTGAAATGACAAAAGAAGTTTACTTTGCTTTTTCATGTAGTCACTAAGATGAGCAAGCAGATTTTTTAATTTTTTATATTTTAATCTTTATTTAAAAAGAGAAGTATGCATATACATCTGACCAAAACTTTGCACAACAGTTATATATATATATATATATATATATATATATATATATATATATATGTATATATATATGACTAAATGCATAAACGTGTGCAACTAAATAAGGACAATTGGGGTAATAAACAAAGTGTAAGTGAAAGTTCTGAATTTGGTGTTATTAGATACTATTAAATGTTATAAAAGTGTGTGCAATAGGAGAAGATAATGAAGCGTATAGTTTTTGAGAAATTAGCGCTTGAATTTGAAAAATGGCAAGGTGTCATTATTGTCAAAAGTGTCAAACGTCAAATATTACAACAATTTTCGAAAGTCCAATTCATTAACCATAACAAACAATCGCAACAAGTTACAATTTACAACAATGTATTGCTCTGATCCAGATTTTGCATTTAACCGAAAATAACCCTTTTTAACTCTCAGGGTAGACAGTCGACAGAGAAATCTGAAAACAAAGATCGCGATTGGCGATTACAACGCTTTTGACGTACGACACCGCGGACTTTCTGAAGAGTTTCACATGAGATTCAGAACGCTAATTCCAAATGGTTGCTATCAATTTGTACAATGATATCTTGTGTACACAATGACCCGATTCAATTTGTATTTTATTGAGCAGATTTTGCCTGCAGCAGTTCTCAGCACAGTCGACAAGCAAGTGTCGTTTTTCGGCAGCCATGATTTCAGGCCGATGCAGTGATTTTTTAACCGCAGCTTTTTATAAACGTAATTTTACACCTCAAAATTATGTCCACTATATCTTCATTCATTCTTCCATACACCAAAAACAAGAATTCAAGCACAGGTTGGATACATCATGTTTTATTTGCCATGAAAAGCAACAACCCTCAGCAGACACAGGTTTATGCATTTAGTCATATATATATATATATATATATATATATATATATATATATATATATATATATAATAATAATAATAATAATAATAATAATAATAATAATAATAATAATAATAATAATAATAATAAAGAATAAAATAATTAATAATATAATAATTAATAATATTAAGAAAAAAGTATTTAAAAAAAACCAAGAAAAGGATAGAGAACCTGAAGAATTGTACATAAAATTACATGCTGTATATATCGTGGGGGGTGATGAGAATGAGAGATGAGATCTGTAATGGGAAGGGAAAGAGGGGGGGGGGGGGGGAGGTGGAGAAGCTCAAGAGGCGTTGGGCAAAGGACAATTTCTTGTTAAGTTTATGCTGTCTTTATGTATATTGGTAGGACTGGCGACCACTTGCTCTGAAGCTGTTCCAATATTCCATATCTGAAGGCAACTCTTTCCTCAATTCTTATAGTCTTGGATGTGTTGGATTCTTATAGTCTTGGATGTCCTGACCCATTAACTTTTAATTCTGTTATGACTTTGTTTTCATAGTTTCTCTTTTCTAAGTTTGCAAAGTATCTTGTATTTTTTTCACCTTCTTCCACCCACCTGCTTTTCGCTCTTAGAATTATTCCTTGTACTTTCTCATCATACATTCTTTCTAATGCTTTCTGCTTAGTTTCCAGTTTAGCCTGTAGGGCCGAGTCTTTTGAGCTTGACTTTTGAATCTTCTCATTTATACTTTCTATTTCTTTCTGGAGCACTATTTCCCTCTTAGTTTTCTCCTTTTGCTTTTGAGCAGAATAAATTATGGATTCCTGCCTTACAGTTCCTTTGATAAGTTCCCATTTGGTATTTGCATCAGAGTTGATTGTCATTATTTCCTGAGCAAGCAGATTTCAGCACTACGAAGCGTGTCAACAGACCCAAGGGATCATTCCTGCTTGTTTGTTCTTCTGCTGTAATATCAGACTAGTAGAACATCTCTGTATCGTGTGTGCTAAATTTCACTTGCTTTCAGCTTGGTGGTGGTGAAGGTTGGAAAGACATGAAGCTGGTCTATTATTTTCTCCTGTATTAGTGGTGCCTCAACTGGACATAGAGACTTAAAATCTTATTTGGCCTTTTTGGAAATGCCGTTTCCATGTCAATCACCTAAGAATAGTTGGCAATGAATTTTGCATGAAAATGTAACTCAGTTGTGTAACTCAACAACAAGTGTCAGAAATGCTAAACACAATTTACTGATAATCTTTCATATAATTGTGGTTTTTTTCTCTCTTTCACATACTCATACATACACACAAATACATATATATGCATGCATGCACACACGCACATGCACTCGCACTCACACTCGCATGCACGCACGCACAACGCACACACACACCCACACACACACACCCAGCACACACACACACACACACACACACACACACACACACACCCAGCACACACACATACACACCCACCAAAACACACACACACACACACACACACACACACACACACACACACACACACACCCTCACTCTCACTCACTCACTCACTCACTCACTCACTCACTCACTCACTCACTCACTCACTCACTCACTCACTCACTCACTCACTCACTCACTCACTCACTCACTCACTCACTCACTCACTCACACTCTCTCTCTCTCTCTCTCTCTCTCTCTCTCTCTCTCTCTCTCTCTCTCTCTCTCTCTATCTCTCTCACTCTCTCTCTCTCTCTCTCTCTCTCTCTCTCTCTCTCTCTCTCTCTCTCTCTCTCTCTCTCTCTCTCTCTCTCTCTCTCTCACAAACTATTTTATTACCTACCAATCCACACTATGCTGCCTATGTGTTTCAGGCCTACTCCCTGCATGATAGAGAGGTGGGCTACTGCCAGGGAAGTGGCTTCATAGTGGGGCTGCTGCTCATGCAGGTCAGTAGGTCTTTCTCTGCTCTCCTCTCCCTGTCCCCTGCCCTCCATGTCTGCTCACTCTGCCCTCCATGTCTGCCCTCCATGTCTGCCCTCCACGTCTGCTCTCCACTCCTTGCCCTCTGCCCTCCACGTCTGCTCTCCTCTCCCTGCCCTCTGCCCTTCATGTCTTCTCTCCTCTCCCTGCCCTCTGCCCTTCGTGTCTTCTCTCCTCTCCCTGCCCTCTGCCCTTTGTGTCTGCTCTCCTCTCCCTGCCCTCTGCCCTCCATGTCTGCTCTCCTCTCCCTGCCCTTTGCCCTTAGTGTCTGCTCTCCTCTCCCTGCCCTCTGCCCTCCATGTCTGCTCTCCTCTCCCTGCCCTCTGCCCTCCATGTCTGCTCTCCTCTCCCTGCCCTCTGCCCTCCATGTCTGCTCTCCTCTCCCTGCCCTCTGCCCTCCATGTCTGCTCTCCTCTCCCTGCCCTTTGCCCTTCGTGTCTGCTCTCCTCTCCCTGCCCTTTGCCCTTCGTGTCTGCTCTCCTCTCCCTGCCCTCTGCCCTCCATGTCTGCTCTCCTCTCCCTGCCCTTTGCCCTTCGTGTCTGCTCTCCTCTCCCTGCCCTCTGCCCTCCATGTCTGCTCTCCTCTCCCTGCCCCTGCCCCATGTCTGCTCTCCTCTCCCTGCCCTCTGCCCTCCATGTCTGCTCTCCTCTCCCTGCCCTCTGCTCCACCATGTCTGCTCTCCTCTCCCTGCCCTCTGCCCTCCATGTCTGCCCTCTGCTCTGCCCTCATGTCTGCTCTCCTCTCCCTGCCCTCTGCCCTCCATGTCTGCCCTCTGCCCTCCATGTCTGCTCTCCTCTCCCTGCCCTTTGCCCTTCGTGTCTGCTCTCCTCTCCCTGCCCTTTGCCCTCCATGTCTGCTCTCCTCTCCCTGCCCTTTGCCCTTCGTGTCTGCTCTCCTCTCCCTGCCCTCTGCCCTCCATGTCTGCTCTGCTCTCCCTGCCCTCTGCCCTCCATGTCTGCTCTCCTCTCCCTGCCCTCTGCTCTTTATGTCTGCTCTCCTCTCCCTGCCCTCTGCTCTTTATGTCTGCTCTCCTCTCCCTGCCCTCTGCTCTTTATGTCTGCTCTCCTCTCCTCTCCCTGCCCTCTGCTCTTTATGTCTGCTCTCCTCTCCTCTCCCTGCCCTCTGCTCTCCTCTCCCTGCCCTCTGCCCTCCACGTCTGCTCTCCTCTCCTCTCCCTGCCCTCTGCTCTTTATGTCTGCTCTCCTCTCCTCTCCCTGCCCTCTGCTCTCCTCTCCCTGCCCTCTGCCCTCCACGTCTGCTCTCCTCTCCCTGCCCTTTGCCCTTCGTGTCTGCTCTCCTCTCCCTGCCCTCTGCCCTCCATGTCTGCTCTCCTCTCCCTGCCCTCTGCCCTCCATGTCTGCTCTCCTCTCCTCTCCCTGCCCTCTGCTCTCCTCTCCCTGCCCTCTGCCCTCCACGTCTGCTCTCCTCTCCTCTCCCTGCCCTCTGCTCTTTATGTCTGCTCTCCTCTCCTCTCCCTGCCCTCTGCTCTCCTCTCCCTGCCCTCTGCCCTCCACGTCTGCTCTCCTCTCCCTGCCCTTTGCCCTTCGTGTCTGCTCTCCTCTCCCTGCCCTCTGCCCTCCATGTCTGCTCTACAGCCCAGTTGTAGTCCTTGATATTGATCTCGCCACGCCTGTTGACTGAAAGGGATTTGACAGTAGCCGAGCTGGTCTACTCTTTGTCACCTATTGTTCTGTGGCTGAGATCAGGTTTCTCATTTGCATTTTGTCACTTGTAAACATGGATAGAGATAAGAGTGCTTGAACAAAGAGTTGTGCATTTTAAACTGGCCAAGGAACACAAGTTTTTTGGGGGGAAAAGTGGACTTGAGGTGGTGGGATGTGGTTGTGAACCCACAAAAAGGAATTTGTGTCTTTGATTTTCTTGTTGATTTGTTGAATTCTATAGACTTTGTTTGAAGGAGTGGAATGCACTTTTTTTCATACTTGCATGAGCGTGAATTGTCATGGTCAGTTTTGTAGCCTACTGAGGATTTGAGCTGCTATTATGTATGAGAGGTATTGTGATTGTACATAGAAAATGAGGTTTAAGTCAGAAAAACGACAAAATGAAACATTTCAACCACAATAGTATTTATTCATTCATGCATACTCCAGGACAAGCAGCATGTTCACAGAGAAAATCTGTACTACTTTACAGTAAGACCAAAAACAAAGTTCTGGTTATGGTAACCTCTCCAACCCTTTTCTCTGCTGACCATGCAAAAAAAAAAGGAAGAAAGGAAGAAATTGACGGCACTCAACAATTTGTGTGATGCCCAATATTCCCTGCCCTATGAGCACTTGGAGAATCCACTATTTAGGAACAAAAATAAGTTTTTCAGTGAAAGAAAAATTGTGATTTATGTTCTAT
>JAWQFJ010002084.1:5421-20421 GCA_034096865.1 Theodoxus fluviatilis
GATGCGATACGTCATGCCGTTCGCAAATAAATGATCTTACCAGATTATTGGTGCGACGGTGCTTGTATGATGTGCTGGGTGACACTCTCTGTACCTCACCCGTATATATTTGAGAACAAAGGCAGAACACGTACTGTAAACACGGCAATAGCCTGGCATAGCTTGTGCCGGTGAAAAGAGAAAACGAGTGTCGTGGAATCGAAATTCGTGACAGTGTAATTTTTGTTAATATTCACCAAATCATATTGATACAAGTGGCTTCGAATAAATCTTTCGCACTATGCCGCAGTTCGCATAGCAGATAAAATAAAGAGAAAAAACCACCACACACAGAGAGCAGAAAATCAGGACATAACAAAAAAATACAAATGGAATGAGCAGCCCGTGTAGCGTGCAAAAATAGTAACCCGTGCAAAACAGGACCCGGAAGTCCTCGCAGAGTTATCTGCGAGGGACGTGCTTTATGCAATTTACCGCTCCTGCACCTGTTCTTCGCATGGAATATATTCCGACAAACGACGCATTAGTTGCTTTACGAGGTTTGGTGCATTTGTGTAGTTTAACACATGATGTAGCGTTCAAAAAAGTTTTTCCCGTGTAAAGCCGTCTCCCCTGCCGGAAATAATATGGGAGTCACCTCCCTGTAGTCTGTTTGTAGTCTGGTTTTATAAAACGCGACCGTTGACTGACTTGGCACGCCCGGGGAGTTATGCTAAGATCCGGCCGCGTAAATATATCTGCGTTTTGTGACAAACGTCTTGCTCGGCGGTACTGTACTCCATGCACCTTAACGGTGCGCGTGATTCGGGTGTAATCTTAAGCTAAACGACGTTCGATGTTTCGACTTCGACCATGGTCAGAAGTCGCCAATCGAACGTCGTTTAGCTTAAGATTACACCCGAATCACGCGCACCGTTAAGGTGCATGGAGTACAGTACCGCCGAGCAAGACGTTTGTCACAAAACGCAGATATATTTACGCGGCCGGATCTTAGCATAACTCCCCGGGCGTGCCAAGTCAGTCAGGCGGAGTGGCGGGTGCCGTCTCTTTTTAGAGTGGAATTCTCAGCACGTCCCTCGCAGATAACTCTGCGATGACTTCCCGGGACTGATTTGCACGGTTACTAGATTTTGCAACGCTACAAAGCCGTCATAAGAAAAACGGTGGACAGATATCTGGAATGGAAAACGGGGGTAATAGGGGGGACAAAAGAGGGGGGGGGGGGGACTGTGAGGGATGGGCGAAATGCTTTGTTTTTCCCGTTGTGTGTATGAGAGTGTGTGTGGTAGTGTGGTGTGGTGTGTGTGGGTGTGGTGCGTGTCGTGCTGAGGGGGTCGGGGGTGGCGATGGGTAGGGTGGGGATGGGGTGGGGCAGGGCCGGATTAAAGTTTTTGGAGGGGGGTGCTCAACAAATTGTTTTAGGGTGTCTTCTCATCGAAGTGGCCGACAGCCACCGACTGTGGCGTGGCCTGCGAAGCAGGCAGCCCCTCTAGGGGGGTCCGGGGGCATGCCCCCCCGGAAAATTTGGATAAAAATGTGCAAATCTGCAATCTGGTTGCATTTGGCAGTGTTTGAAGGTCATTCAAAGGCAAGAAATTTATAGCAAAGGAAGGCATCTTAATTATAGCAGCACCCCCCCCCCCTCCCTCCCCAGCTACCTTGGCTGCCAAGTAGAGTGTGCTTATACCAAGTGGAGAGTAGTACAGCATCTGGGCCCAGCACTTTTAGCCCCCCCCCCCCTCCCTCCCCAAGCTTTTTACTAACTATACTGTCTCTGCTACCAAGCAAGTGTGCCGATATCCGATGGGTGGGAAGTAGATCAACATATTTGAGCAACCACCCCCCCCCCCCCCTCCCTCCTTCCCCCAACTCCCGGCTGCCACGGAGGTTTTTTTTTTTTTTTTTTTTGGGGGGGGGGGTTGCCAGAGCACCCCCAGCACCCCCCTAGATCCGGCCCTGGTGGGGAAGCATATGCAAAAGCAGAAGACTTCCATCTGTTCAAGACGTGATGTCAAACTTTGGAGATACCCCTGTGATCCTGTACACAAAGCCGTGTGTGACTTACTTCAAAAGTTACAGTGGCACTACAGACATCCTGTTATCCCTCCAGGTTTACTGAAGGTCCTACAGACTTTATTGTGTGTTTTTTTAATGCCAAAACCTGGAGGTTCAGCGCCAGCGGTTTTTATCTGTGTGTGTGTGTGTGTGTCTGTCTGTCTGTCCCGACTTAACGGCTGATATCTCAAAAACCTCTCTACGGATTTCCTTGACATTTTGCACACTTACTGGAAGTTAGGTCCGATTGAATGTATCAAATTTTCAGAATCGAGGTTTGAAAAGAAAGTGGTTTTTTAAGGTCGTAAACTCGAAAGCACCTCCCTAATATGTCAATTGATGGAATGGCGAAATGCAAAACGTATGACGTAATCAATAACGTGACGTAATTTTATCTGTCTGTCTGTGTATCTGTCTCGACTTAACGGCTGATATCTCAAAAACTGCTGGACGGATTTCCTTGACATTTTGCACACTTACTGGAAGTTAGATCCGATTGAATGTATCAAATTTTCAGAATCGAGGTTTGAAAAGAAAGTGATTTATTTAGGTCGTAAACTCGAAAACCTCCCCCCACAAAATCAGTTGACGGATTGGCCAACTCGAGATCGAGTCAAACAGTTATCTTTTCCTACTAAGTAGTTGTATTATATTTAACTCTTTTTTGTTTCAACTGTGCAGTGTGCGAGTGTTGGAATGCTTTGTATGAATGTAGACTTTTCATTGTAATCGCTATGAGCTTGCCTATTAGGGAAGATATGGGCGTATAAGTAGTCTGCATTATTATTATTATTATTATTATTATTATTATTATTATTATTATTATTATTATTATTATTATTATTATTGTGCGTGAATGAGTACGAATGCACGTCTGGGGTGAGCATCTATAATACACCTCTGTGTGACTGTGTGAGTGTTAATTCAGCGTCTATGACATGCCAAAGCAAAACAAAACATGTCATAATAGGAGCTTCCTGAACCTATCCATCATGTTTAAAATATATGGTCGATTGTTTCCTGGGCCGATAGCTTGCAAGGGGATTTACGGAAAAGAACGTTATAAATGCTTTACAAACACTCCGCCATATCAATTCTCTAATGGCTCAGCTGGTAGAGCGTTGGACTCTTGGTCATGCATGACCAGGTTCGATTCTGCGCTGAAACTTTTTTCTCTCTCTTTTTTCGAGAGGTTGTGGGTTCGAACCCGACCTGGTTTTTTTGTGGTTTTGTGTTTTTGTGTGTGTGTGTTTTTCCCCCCTCTTTTCTCGAGAGGTTGCGGGTTCGAACCCGATCTTTTTAAAAAAAAAATTATATATGCCAAAACCTGGAGGTTCAGCGCCAGCGGTTTTTATCAATGCTTTTGACGCTCACTTCATTCCAAAACGGAATGTCATTCACGAGAGAGCCACTTTTCACAGACAAGTTCAGAAGGAAGGTGAGAGCATCGAAGAGTTTGTTAGAGCACTACATGAATTAACTGAGCGGTGTGACTTCGAAAAGAAAGACGAAGCCATCAGAGACAGACTGGTGTTGGGGATTTTGGATCAAGAGCTGTCAGAGAAGATGCAACTAGAGGCAGATCTAACCCTCGAGAAAGCAGTGACCATGGCTCGTCAGAATGAACAAGTCAAAGCGCAGATCTTGCTGCAAAGACAAGAAACGGCAGCAGTTGACTTTACGAGACGTACACCACCCAAGTATGTGACCAAGCCACAAGGTAAAAGGGGGAGAAGCGATCACGCAGACGCTGCGTCTTTTCATTGTGACAAGTGTGACGTCACACACGCCAAGGGAGCGTGTCCTGCCAGAGGAAGAAAGTGCTTCAAGTGTCAGCGCTTCAATCACTTTACCAGGTGTTGCAGACCCAGAGCTGTTCGCGACGTTGAGAGTGAGAGTGAGACTCACGACACCGCGTCAGTCACAGTGCCGTCAGAAGACTCAGACCCAGAAGTCTACTTCGTCTCGGTCATTGAACACAATGAGCCACCGTGGAAAGTTAAGCTGCGCGTTTGTGGCAAGGAAATGACCTTCAAGATAGATACGGGCGCAGATGTGGATGTGATCAGCCACAAGACATACATGAGCTTCAAAAAGAGACCCCCACTCCAGAAAACAAACGCTAAGCTGCAGAGCCCAGGGGGCAAGCTGACTGTGTTGGGGAAGTTTGACACTGTGTCAGGCCGAGATCAAGTGCCGATGACAATCTTCGTGATTGACAGTGAAACAGACTCTCTGCTCAGTAGATCTACAGCCAGCGCCATGAACCTCGTGCAGAGAGTCAATGAAGTGTTCTCCAAGGTCAACTGCCCGCCCGTTAAGATCAAACTGAAGGAAGGCTCGCGACCCTATAGTTTCACGACTGCCAGAAGAGTTCCCATTCCCCTGCTGGAGAAGGTGAAACGTGAGTTGCAGCGAATGAAAGAAGAGGGCATCATAGAAGAGATTACAGAGCCCACTGAATGGGTGTTTCCGATGGTACCTGTGCTCAAACCGTCGGGGGACGTAAGAATTTGCGTCGACATGAAGAAGCTTAACAAGGCAATCGAGCGTGAGCGCTACATCATCCCGACTGTCGATGACGTCATCCATCAGCTACGGGGCTCATCTGTCTTCTCAAAGCTCGACGCAAAGGCAGGTTTCTGGCAATTGCCCCTTGACAGTTCCACGGCCAAACTCACGACTTTCCTCAGCCCAACTGGCAGATTTTTCTTCACACGAGTCCCTTTCGGTATTTCCTCAGCTCCGGAAATATTCCAGAGAGTAGTCTCCCAGATCCTGGAGGGCATTGACGGCGTGATCTGTTACTTTGATGACATTCTGTGCCACGGCAAGACCACTGCCGAGCATGACGCCGTCCTTGGGAGAGTGAAAGAAAGGCTCGATGCAGCAGGCCTTCTGCTGAACCACGAGAAGTGCGAATACCGACAGTCCGAGATCGCCTTCTTGGGCCACAGCAGCAGCAGCAACGGGGTGAGACCAGACCTCTCAAAGATCGACGCCATCCAGCAGTTAGCAGAGCCACGTGACGTCAGTGAGCTACGACGCTACCTTGGTATGATCAACTACCTGGGGCGTTACCTGCCTCACCTATCGACGACCCTGAAGCCCCTCAACGGCCTTCTTGCCAAGGATGCTGCCTGGACCTGGGGTCCACCTCAAGCAAAAGCGTTTGCTGACGTCAAGGAGTTCCCCACGACCGCTCCGACATTGGCCTACTTTGACCCATCAAAACCGACCATCGTTGAGGCTGACGCAAGCAGTTACGGCCTGGGAGGCGTGTTGCTACAGGAGCATGACGAGGGCGTGCGCCCTGTGGCGCTCTGCTCGAGAACTCCAACGAAAGCTGAACTCCACTATGCCCAAGTGGAGAAAGAGTGCTTAGCCAGTGTGTGGGCTTGTGAGCGATTCGATCGCTATTTGGTGGGTTTGGACAAAAATCACACTCTACACTGACCACAAACCGCTAGTCCCACTCGTCAACACGAAGGACTTGTCTGAAACCCCTCTACGGTGCCAGCGCATGCTGCTCAGAATGATGCGCTACAAGCTACAGGCCGTTCATCGCCCTGGCAAGTTGATGGTTATCTCTGACACACTCTCCAGAAGGCCCTTAGTAGTCAGTGAAGCCACACAGCATGACGCCGACGTCGCAAGTTACGTCAACGTGATCACATCGTCCTGGCCTGTCTCCGACGCCAAGCTTGATCAGATGAGGCGGGACACGCAAAACGACGTGAGTCTGAAGTGTGCGCTAGAGTACACCATAAATGGCTGGCCGCAGTACAAAGAAGACGTCAAGCTGGCGGCCAGAAATCTGTACGCTCTCAGGGGAGAACTCGGCGTTCACAACGATCTATTGGTTCGAGGCGAGAGGATAGTAGTGCCCACCTCAATGCGACGAGAGGTTCTGGAACATATCCACGGTGGACACATGGGCATAAGCAAGTGTCGGGAGAGAGCCAATCAGTCAGTTTGGTGGCCCCAGATCTCTAAAGACATCAAGGACAGGGTGTCTTCCTGTCAACAGTACCTCGAGAAGAGGCCTACTCAGCCCAGTGAGCCCCTTCTGCCTTCGTCACTACCTGACCGGCCTTTCCAAAAGGTCGGTGTGGATCTATGTGAAGTCAAAGGAGATTCATACGTTGTGATGGTCGACTACTACTCACGGTTCATCGAGGTGGCCTTCTTGCCAAGTACCGCGACTGGCCACGTGGTTGGCCGCACGAAGAACTGGTTTGCCCCTCACGGAATACCGGAGCTCGTGGTATCCGATAATGGCAGCCAATTCACCTCGACAGAGTTTCGGAACTCGCACGAGAGTGGAATTTTCTACATCAAACCAGCAGTCCTCACTACCCACAGTGCAACGGTGCCGCTGAGAGAGCGGTGAAGACGGCCAAAGAACTGTTAAAGCTAGAAAAGGGTTTCTTCATGGCGATCCTCAACTACCACTCCACACCCATCCCTGAGCTTGGGGCCAGCCCAGCAGAGCTTGCCTTTGGTCGGCGCTTACGTACGACGGTGCCATCCCTACCTGCTACACTGGCTCCCCGTCCTGTTAACCACAACGCTATCCGAGCGCGTGATGAGGCACTGAAGAGGAAGCAGAAGGAGAATTACGACCGTCGTAAGGGAGCGCGACCTCTGCCGGAACTACATCCCGGTGATCCTGTGGTCGTAAGGAGTGAAGAGCAGAAGGGCTGGAAGCTGCCAGCGAGGGTAGTCGAGATGTGTTCTCCACGGTCGTACGTCATCCAGATACCACGGGGCCGACTGCGACGCAACAGAAGACACCTGAGACGCCAAGTATCATCAAGCAATGACCGCGAGATGATTCGCCAGCCACCCTTCACTCCAGGCTTGGGATCAGACACCACTCGACCGCGTCAACAACTGTCGGAGCCTCGCCTAGATCCGCCCTCATCTCCTCAGCCTGCAGGGCAGCCGCCGCCGCCGCCTACACCAGAGCGTCCTCCAGCGATGGGGCCACAACAGTCATCATTGACGAAGTCGTCGCCGCAGCCTGCGGATAGCGGCGGTTCCGAGCCGTACCGCACACGGTCCGGCCGTGAAGTGAAAACGCCAGTAAGATTCAAGGAATGAACAGTGAGTATGGCCTTTTGTACTGTGAACTGTGAACTGTGAGTATGGCCTTTTGACTACTGAGCCTAAAGTAATGGGCCTGTATTGTCAGTTGTGTTGGTGAATCTTCCTATAATTGTGTTCAGTGAAATTTCGTGCAGATTTTATGCCACTGGGACTTGTGGAATTCCTTATTCAGTGTAAAATTTTATGAACGGTATGAAGGAGAAGGATACCGCATACTGTGTTGTGAAAACGATCAAGAACGCTTTGCTGTTTCTAGGTTTATACCGGCTTAGGCAGCCTGTGTGAGTAAATCTTTATTGAACAATAATGTGCATATTTCAGTTTTACTTTGAACTTCCAAAGTGTGTTTTATAATTCTCTATTTGGGTCTAATTGATGTGTTCTTTCATTCATAGTTTAATTTGTATTCCATGTTCTCAAAAGAAAAAAGAGAAGATGTAACGAGATCTGGTCAAAAGGGAGATAACTACTTCTATGACGTAAGATGATGACGTTGGAGACTCTTTGATTGAAGAGGGGAATAAATGAGTACGCTCCCATCATGGCTTGTTGCTGCCTCGTACTCGTGTGTGATGCTATACTAATCCATCCTTCGGAGTGGCACCTCTAACCATCAGCACGCGACAGCCATTTAGCACGAAAAATCACTAGAGCAGTTTAGAGTAAACGCTAATCAAGTCACGGTGTCCCTAGTTATTCGCCTCTTACGAATCGCGTAGGGAGACGCGGTGGGTCAATTCTTACCCCGAACCCACAGGGGGATGGAGGAGGGAGAGGAGGAGGAGGACCGGCAGTAACATCAGTGGCAGTAGTATGGGTGGTGGTAGCAGCAGTAGCAGCAGGAGTGGCGGCAGCAGCAGGAGTGGCGGCAGCAGGAGCAGTGGTAGTAGGGGCGGCGGCGGCGGTGGCAGTGTTGTTAGTGGCAGTGGTGGTGTTGACAGTAGCAGTGGCAGCAGTAGTGCCTAGTGGCAGTAGTGGTAGTAATAGTAGTAGTGGTAGTGGCAGTAGTAGTAGCAGTAGTAGCAGTAGTGGCAGTAGTAGAAGCAGCAGTAGCTGTGGGTGGTAGTAGCAGTGGTAGTGGTAGTAGTAGTATTTGTTGTTGTCACGGGCCTCCTGCAGTTGCAAAGGACCATCGGCTTGGCGTTCTCAGTTGTCCCACAAGGCCGTGTGGCCCTCTTTCGTTTGGCTGTCGAGTCCTGTGTGTGTTCGGCTGTCTCTCTTGCGGTGCCAGCAAACGTGCAGAGGTAGGTCAAACTGACTGGTGCTTAGTTCTTCTGGATTCAGTACGTACTGTGCAAACCTGACGAGACCGCCTGCACTGCCTCAGCACATGTCTTTAGGCAAGGGCTTTCAGCTTGATGCATTCTGTGAACCGGAGTTTCGCCGGCAGGCGAAGGGTCTAACGAACTAGAATGAGCTTGATGCAGTCAATGCCCATTGTAACATAGCATCTTGAGAAAGAATACATACGTCGGATTTGAGGGTCACTACTCATTCCTACTGAATGCCTTTCGCCCTCGGGTTTCTTGGCACACGTATCTTAATAAAGGAGGGTGACCTCCCACCCCCCCCTCCCGCGTTTCTTCCGTCACGCGTGTGAAAAGCGGGTCAACTAGACAGCTCGAGAAGGGGCTGGGTCTCTGATCAGGGAGTACCTGATACAGCCGATACCACATCCACTGCCACCCCTACAGATAGCAGGGAGTACCTGATACAGCCGATACCACATCCACTGCCACCCTCTACAGATAGCGGCGCTTTCAATTAAATGGAAGGACGAATGGAGTTTCACGTCGATCTGCCTTTGTAGACTATGTAAGGCAATAGTAGCTTGAAATCATTAATAAACAGTAATGGTTAGATTAAGAGCAAGCAAAGTCTCCATTTCCCTAGTTATTTGCCTCTTACGAATTGCATAGGGAGACGTAGTGGGTCTGTCCTTACCCCAAGCCACAGTGGCTTGCCAATGAGTGCATGTGCTCCTAAAACTTTCCTTGGCTGGATTGAATGAGTGGATTGAATGAATGAATCAACAAATTACGTTTTACAGCCTACCAGTCTTTGTAGGCTACCAAAGGCCATTTGATCACTAAAAGCACTAGAGCTGATTAGATGATATATTTTCCATTCTTTAATCCCCATCCCCCACCCTTCCTCATTTTCATTTTTTCAGCACACACACTGACATATGTTTATATATGCACTTGCACCTATACAGGCTACAACATGCATGCTTACATGCACATTTACTTGCATTGCACCTCCACACACACACCCACACACCCACAGGCATCTACAGACACACACACACAGGCATCTACAGACACACATTTGAAGTTATTTAGAAATCAACTAACCCACCATCCATCCAAACAAGCCAACAAACACACTGAACAGCACACACAAGGATATATACAAGATGGAAATGTTCACAAAAAGTAAATCACAACAAACAATACAGAGGGTGAAATTTGTTTAATTCATGTTGCACATGGCAAATAGTACATGTTGTGCAGACCAGAACTCAAGTGTCAAGTAAATATTATTCATATTGAAGGAGATTGTCTTGAATGTGCCACCAGTGATATATGAAACAAACCACTTGAAATAGATGTTCTGTTTCCAATGAACTTTCAACCTCTTTCATTATGGTGAATACTAGAAGTACTACTGACTAAAGAAATAAGCAAATTGTATCCTATAACACCATAAAAATAAAAATTCATTAAAGAAAATGCAGCCAGGGACACATAGGGCCAACGCCCGCATGACCAAACTAAAATTGTTGCAGGAAGACGTGTGCCCTAGTCCCAGGTTAAAATAACGACGAATTATTTGCCTAGACAAGCCACAGACGATAGAGTAATACAATGTGAGAGTCACTTACTGATGACACCAGAAGTCATCAAGAATCTAACACTCTTTTCTCTGAAGCAAGCCCCATTTTCAATTTCTGATATTTCATCATCCATACAGAACGCACACACACACACACATACACACACACACGTGCACTTGCATGCATAATAGTACAAAGGCATATGCACAAATGCACACAAACATATTTTCTCAACATACAATGCACTTCAGATCAACCACATGAACTTACATTGCAATTAGATATCAGATAGATACAATCATACATCTTGTTACTTTTCATTAATTCACAGGCAGAAGTGTGAAGTAATACATGAGTGGAAAAAGTGATTCTCTACATGACAAATCTATTCACTTAGAAGGATAATTTTCATTTTAGACCGACTCAAACTTCTAGTAGAAACTACTGAAATCACTCGCTGCACTTCAACGACTCTCCTATCATATTGAACTCTTATAATCTTGCAAACCAAGCATTTCATAATTTGTTTGTACCCAGTGATTAAAGACTGCCAGAAAAAAATCAATGCACCACAATTTGTAAGTGAAAATTATGTTATCCGTCAGCAAAATGTACACAACTTTTGTGGACATGAAACATAATTTCTACTTCTGCTCTTCAGCTGTCTTGAAACAAATTCTTTCATAAATCTCTAAAACTCACTGCCTTGATTTGATAGACATGGATTTGATTCTTTTATCAATGGTATACAGTTTCACTGTATCAAGTTTTTTTCACCTTCCATAAATATTATAGAAAAAAGCAAAATAACAAACACATGAAGAGAGATTCAATAAAAATCATAATCATCTAGTATTAAAAGGTAAGAGCAATACATGAAATATTGATAACAAGCAAAAGGAGGGAGAAGGGCATAAAAACCGCTGGCGCTGAACATCCAGGTTTTGGCATTTAAAAATTCTTTTTTAAAGATCGGGTTCGAACCCGCAACCTCTCGAGAAAAGAGGGGGAAAAAACACACACACACAAAAACACAAAAAACCAGGTCGGGTTCGAACCCACAACCTCTCGAAAAAAGAGAGAGAAAAAAGTTTCAGCGCAGAATCGAACCTGGTCACGCATGACCAAGAGTCCAACGCTCTACCAGAGGCGTGTTCAGAAGGCGACGAGTACTCAGTGAGTTTGCGCGAGCTGAGCAGCGCTTGCGCCGTGAAACGGCTTGTTCAGGACGCGTAGCGCTGCAAAGCGCTGCATGTGATTCGGCGCTTTGCAGCGCTGCGCCTCCTGAACAAGCCGCTGTTCAGGAGGGAAGCTTGGCGAGTGCACGCGTACAGACCGCGATCCACGCCCTCCTGAACACGCCTCTGATGTGCCATTGGAGAACTGGTATGACTGAGTGTTTGTAAAGCATTTATAACGTTCTTTTCCGTAAACCGCCTTGGTTCGTATTTTGCACTGTAAATTGTAGAAAAATGGATGATAGTTCATGAAATTTGAGTGGTCTTGTACATTTTAGGATACTCAAGGTCTATTTCTGCCAAGTTTAATATCGATTCACTGCCATTAAATGGCCACGCATTTCGCCATTCCGTCAACTGACATTTTAGGGGGGGTGTTTTCGAGTTTACGACCTAAATAAATCACTTTCTTTTCAAACCTCGATTCTGAAAATTTGATACATTCAATCGGACCTAACTTCCAGTAAGTGTGCAAAATGTCAAGGAAATCCGTCCAGTAGTTTGTGAGATATCAGCCGTTAAGTCGGGACTGACAGACAGACATACAGATAAAATTACGTCATGTTATTCGACGTCAAATGATCACGTCACACATTTTGCATTTTGCCATTCCGTCAATTGACATTTTAGGGGGGTGTTTTCGAGTTTACGACCTTAAAAAATCACTTTCTTTTCAAACCTCGATTCTGAAAATTTGATACATTCAATCGGACCTAACTTCCAGTAAGTGTGCAAAATGTCAAGGAAATCCGTCCAGTAGTTTTTGAGAAATCAGCCGTTAAGTCGGGACAGACAGACAGACAGACAGACAGATAAAGTCTGTAGGACCTCCAGTAAACCTGGAGGGATAAATCAAATCTTAGTGATGCAACTCTCTATGAAAACAGTCCAAAAATCCACCATGACCCAAGGACATCTTGCTGAGAGTTTCACTTCCCACAGTGATGATAAGATTTAAGTAATGTGGCCCATCAGCCTCTGTAGGCTATGCAGGGCCACTGATTGCAGATATCACCAGAGCTGGCTAGAGTAAGAGCAAGTCGGGCTCTAGCTATTTGCATTTCAAGAAGCACAAAGGAAGACACGGTGGTCCGACTTTTGCCCCCAACCCACAGGGAAACTGGCGTCCCACAGCTTGGGTACTTGGGTGTCCTGACCTGCACCGGGCCACTCTGAAATCCCCACCTCCAGTCAGCCAGCACATGCTGTCACAGTGGTTCCTGGAAACAAGCAGCAGACTGACCACCTACATGTAGAAGTCCAGTCCCACAGACCTTGGCAGTCAAGTTCCAGCTGATGATGGCGGCACCAGTCCACTCTGGCCATGGTGTACCCACAAGCAGTCACAGCCACGTACACTTGATAGAAACGGTCACTTCTCCAGCAACACGTCCACAAGTGACAGGTTTCCCATTGGTCAGAGAGCTCAGCTGTGTGCCTTACGCCTTCAGTACCCAAAGGATGGATGTCCAATGAGGGCATTTCAGTCCACGTCAAAAATCAAGGGGAACATGGGCACTGTATCTATCCTGACTTTACTTCCTCCTGCCTACACCAGTCACTGAGCTAAGTCTGTTGTCTTTTTCGTTTGTGTTGTCTGTCCTGATGAAGAGTTTAATAAGCAAAACATTGGTGTCCTGTTTTTTCTTGCAAATTAAAGCTCAGAACAGTAACTTTGGTTGTTTACTGTATCTATCCCTTCAAATGTCTGCAGTCAAAAATGTACACACCCCAATGCAAAGGCTGAGTTGAAAAGTTAGTTTCATCATCCAGTTGCTGATTTCATCTCAATTTTGTTTTTTGTTCCCCCATTCCTGTGTTTGTCATTCCAAATGCTTTTTTCTCCCTCCATCCATTTTTCCTGTGTCCCAGTTGCAGCACCATGAAAATCTGGGACTGCAAGAGTTGAAAGTCACTTTCATCACCAGGTCACTGCATTCACTAGAGGTTACTGTTTCTTCTTTCCAGCTTTCTTGCTTTTTTTCTTCTGGTTCTTCTGATTCTTCCCCTTCCATTTCTTCTTTGAAGCAGCAGAAACAGAAGTACCGTTCTGCTTGTGTTTTTCAGTCTTTGTTGGCGTCTCCTTCACAGGAGCAGTGGGGGCCTCTGCCTCTTCCTTGCTGGCTTTGGGTTTGGGCAGCACCTTGAGTTTGGCCACAAAGAAGCCGTCCATGTTCTGGCTGTGAGGGTACACACGCCTTGTCAGGCTCAGGGACTGGTGGAACCTGTGCTGCTTGAACCTGGAAGGAAAGAAGTAGGCAGCCCTTGAATCGAGAAACATGCACCACAGAACAGTTGATGATGGAAATGTGAGTGAAAGATATTGAGTTGGTCAAGACGCAAGAGCTCCAGTCGAATTATTGCCCCTTCTGACTGCCGTCTCAGAGAAATCAAAGAAAATCAATAAATTAATAAATGTAAATCCCAGCAAAAACATATATATGTCTGCCTGTCTGTCTATCCAAGTGCGTCTTTGGCCCAAAATCCCGAGAGAATCTCGAGGGCTAGGCGTTGCCTACGTTCCTTGCTCATAAGGACGCACTCGCCATGAAGGCGGGAGAACGAGGAGGTCCGGAGCTCCCTCAATTGGTGTGATCTATGAAGTGAATAACTGATGTGATATCTGAATTGTCACTTATTTCATCTGTCGGCAACTTCTTCACCGACTCTGGCGCCGGGACGCAGCCATGTTTTTCCACCTTGCAAGATGATTGGCAGTTTTTCTAGCTGTAGGAGCGTCTCACTCGCTCTCGACTAGCCATTCAAGGAGAATCGCAAGATTTGTGGTCAAACAAACGCGCCCCAAATCTATCCTATTCTAATCTAATCTTAACTAATCTACCTAATTTATCTCATCTACCTATTTATCTATCTATCCTAGTCTAGTCTAATCTAATTTATCTATCAATCTATGCAAATGCCCGTCAGCTTGCATGGCCCATGCCTCTCTGCCTTTCCTGCACCCTTCTCCTCTGATGAGTCCACTAGTGTGGCCCATTGTCAGAAGTCTTTCCAAATATTCAATATGCCATGCTCTTTGCATGGGTTATGAAATCACAAAGACAGATGCCATAAAGGAGGAAATTCTGCCTTTAAATGAACAGTTTTTCTTCCAAGCTGAATTTCTGCTGGATCCCCTACTTCTGCCATCAGTGTCAAAGGCATGTACTCTAAAACTATCACCACCTGCTTGGTGCAGTGAAGCAACACACTGTGCATCATTATTGCCAACAGAGCATAGCGGTGGTGCATCTCTCTCAGGGCCAGCAGGACACAAGACACAGAGCAGAATGCCATGGAGTGCCAGGTGAGTCTCCACAGAGGTCCACCTCACACCCACCAAGTAAACCAACACAAGCCTTTCCAATGTAGAGCTGTTTGCTGTCCTAGGCCTCCACACTCAGTCCCATGTGAGTGTTTGACCACCTGCCTGCAAGCCAGCTGCCGAACCCAACACATGAACACAGCACAAAATCCCTTTGCTCTCTCGTTCCTGAAACCAGGGCATCAATACAGCAGAGAAGATTCCTTCTTGTCAATTATCAAGCTATCACATTTACATCACATCATTAGAAGACAGCTTGAGGACAACTACTGAACCAAGCAAATCAAAACATCAGCAGATGCCTCCCTCTGGTCAGTGACAGTTTGGTACAGCACAGACCCTGCTTGTCACTCACTTGGTGAAACCCTCCCTCCCGACGTCCAGCCCCGTGGGGACCAGCTTGACGTGCCGTTTCTGGAGGGCGTAGTCCA
>JAWQFJ010002084.1:22921-25421 GCA_034096865.1 Theodoxus fluviatilis
GTAGGACACCTATGACTAGACTTGTCAATGGAAACTCATCTAGAAGTTGTCAGATTCAAGAGGGAAAATAACAGAAAATTCGTCATGGTTATTTTAGATGTACTTTTCATTTACTCAAAAGAAACTGAAAACAAATAGAAATGAAGTTCATTAACCTTTAGAGCGCCGCCGGCGCATTTATGCGCCACAGCGTACATTCCCCAGACATCCGCCGGCGCATCAGTTTGCCAAGCGATAGTGACATGCTTTGTTTACTTGCCTAACGCAGCCTTCGAGTCATGCTGTTCTAAAAATATCACAGTCTCGTGCAGGGATCACGTGGCAACGAGATCCGCCACTTTGGCGATCGATAGAATGTGGGCGAATTTTCTGCGAATTTTTTCAAAAAGTTGCGTCTTTGTCGTTTGCAAACAGGACTTTTTTCTTTGCCAGTATGGCAAGTGACGAAGAAGTTAAAGCGTTTGTGGAGTTATTTTTCAATTCTGACTCTCAGAATATGAATTCGAAGGCTTTACTGACATTGATGTGATGGGAGATAGAGGGCAAGCACGTGCTTCGACTGATCTGTTGTGGTCTTTAGATCGAGAGGAGCTGAGGCTTGATTCAGATGAAAATGGCTTGGGTGACTTCCCTAGCGTAAGTAATTGTAGGATTTTTTGTTTTGTTTTAGTTTTACCCTAAAACATTTTCAGATGTATCTCCATTACTTGGAGACTATGCACTTTTGCATTTTCATCAAAAGCTGTTGTATTCTTGAATAAATTGAGCAGTGTAGGAAAACACAGTGAATTTGTTTCTTTTTTGTTGTTGTCTGTGTTCCATGATTTTTTAGCAGCCAAAAAAAAACATTCTATGGCATTTTCATTAATTGCGCCATGTAGGCCATCCATTTTTCTACTCACCCTCAAAAAATCTACTTCAAAGCTTGAATAGGTAATAAATGATGATTTTTTAAGTAAACATGGTGTCGAATGTGACCACACATAATAAATTTCGTGGCTCTGGGGTAAAGCAATGACGAAAATTGGCGGCGCTCTAAAGGTTAAGCTCTCCAAAAAACAGATCCATTCCAAATCAGTTCTGTTCAGACTTGGGTTTAGCCCACGTATGTGTGAACACAAGGAAGGCGCACACGCGTGCGTGTGTGTGTGAGCATGTGCGCAAGTGTGTGCGTGTGTGTGTGTATGTGTGTGTGAAGTTTAGAAGTTCAAAAGTGACCTTGGACACTGACCTTGGTGCCTTTCACTGAGGCATCCTTGGAGATGACCCCTGTGCCACTGCATGGGGCATCCAGCAACACCCTGTCAAAGCCCTTCATCACCTGTCAATCAACAATCACAATGGCTAATGCATCCAGCAACACCCTGTCAAAGCCCTTCATCACCTGTCAATCAACAATCACAATGGCTAATGCATCCAGCAACACCCTGTCAAAGCCCTTCATCACCTGTCAATCAACAATCACAATGGCTAATGCATCCAGCAACACCCTGTCAAAGCCCTTCATCACCTGTCAATCAACAATCACAATGGCTAATGCACATGTCAGTCAACATCTAAGATCTCTTGTTCATCTGTTTACATACTGTGTCAGCCTGTGTCTTAGATGCAAACACACATAAAACATTTTCTATCTGTGTGTCTGTCTGTCTGTGAGTGTGTGTCTGGAGAAAAAACAAAAACAAACAAACAAACAAACAAACAAAAACCTAAAGTAAACTAAGAACAACATTCAAAATATTTCTACTTTTTACAGTAACACCTGCCATCAACATCATGGGATCCTTATCACAACTGAGACTAGAGTCTCCAGTTCATTTCTACAACACACAATCTTCTATCTTTCAGTTTTCGAAACATCTGATGATCAATCATTTAACCCATTAGACACTATGACGGTATACACAAAAGAGTCCTGAAAACCTGAGCCTTTTTCAGAAAAACTGAAGAAGTCGGGTACGTTTACAAAAAATTTATTAACTCCACTTGTAACAATCACAGAGACACAAAATAAGCATTGTCTTAAAGCTGACATCCATTGCTACAAGCTCATACAATCAAATACAACACAATACAAGTTAAAATTTAGGAATGATTTTTTAAAATTAGAAAAAAGTGCAAAAACGGACACATTCACCTTGATTTTCAGTTTAAAATTATGGTTTTTAGAAAGAAAACCTCCCAAATAAGCTCAAAACAGACTCTTAATGGATAATTTACTCATTTAGCTATCTGCTGAAACAAAATGCAAAGTCCTAAATCAATTTGTTCATGAGATACAGCAAATATGGTACATGACATGAAATCGCAAAAATTGTTGTTTTTTTTTTACATGATCACAAAGTAATTTTCACCATGCCTTTTTTCACTCAGATAAAGGTAAACATGAAGCACATGCATGACATGACAGATAATATAAAGAGAAAAGGTGCAAGACATGCATTTGCAAGTGATAAAGTCTTTCAAAAATAGGCATGGATTAATTAGCAAGTGATAAAGT
>JAWQFJ010002084.1:31505-34005 GCA_034096865.1 Theodoxus fluviatilis
ACCCCATACCTGGGGAAGAGCAATCCAGTCAGACGAGTAGGCACACCCTGTCACCCATGTGTGACATCGCCCGATGGTAACTCATCGCGGCATGGTTTCTGCGCGCTATGCCTGTCAAAACCGAAAGTGACACGTGATATCGCGCTTGTTTCAAAGGTGATGTGCCGCGAGACTTTAGATTTTGTGTTTTCGGTCAATGTGTTCATTTAGTTGACCGAAAAACACAAAATCTAAAGTCTCGCGGCAACATCACCTTTGAACAAGGCGACGATACACGCGTCACTTTCGGTTTTGACGCTAATGCGCCAGAACCATGCGCGATGAAGTTACCATCGGCGAATGTCACACCATACCTGGGTCTCAAAACTGCTTACTGGGCCACTTGATTCATATTTTGCTTGCTCCTTGCAGACCTGTTTACTCTCCCGATTTTAGCGGGAGACTCCCGATTTCAGACCCTATCTCCCGACCTCCCGCTAGCTTCGTAAATCTCCCGATTTTTTTCCACCGATCTCCCGAAAATGAAAAATTTTGAAAAGGTTTATTTCGTTTCCGAAGCATTTACATGACGATCCGAACTTTCTACCGCGCCACTGAAGGTCATTCCGCAGATCTGCAGTACAATTGTTTTGATTAGTTGAGTCAGGACCTTCGTCCAATCGAGAGCCAGTTTACAACCTGGAATAGCCGCCATTTTGCTTGACCGATCTCAATGAAGATGGCGTCCATTGAAAACTCAAAGAGAAAGACTCGCGAAACCGATTCTGAATCCGACAGTGAGCGTGACACAGAGGATGAGAAAAGAAAGTCCACTCTTGTCAGAAGCAGAAAGAGAGCAAAGTACAGCGCAAAGTGGAAGGCTGAGTGGAAATCGGAATTCCCGGCATTTCGCCCATCGTCGAAATCGAAATCACACGCGTTTTGCACGTTCTGCAAAAAAGACATCAACGTGAGCCACGGAGGCAAGAATGACATTTCTAAGCACTTGAAATCGGATGGTACACATATCTAACCCTTATCGTGGTAAGCGCGACTAATTCAATTGCGCCGTTCATGGGCGAGTCGAAACTCCTCGCGTAGATCGACTCTGACGCTGAGTAAATTGACTTTTGCAACTGGATTACTGTGTTGTACTTTAAATTTCATTGCAACTGGATTACTGCATGTACTCTCAAGTTTCATGCAATTAGATTACTGGGTGTACTTCCAAGTTTCATGCAAACTGGATCACTGGTTTGGATGAGACTGCTTGCCGCAATTGGACACACTGGTATGTGTGAATGTGCCTCCTACCTTCACCAGTGATTTGGTGGGGGGTTTTTTGCATGAAAGGGTATTCATGTATATAGCAATTTTCTGGATGTTTTTGTAGTATTGCTGGTTTGAGGTAAGTTTTTGAAAATGTTTGTGTAGTGTGTAATGCCTTCTTGTGTCTCATAATGACAAAAATCAGTAGAATTTTTCAGTTTTATTACAGACAAATTATCAAATCGTGAATGTAGGAGACAAACTTTACTGCAGACTGTTTTCATGTTGAATTATCCACATATTGATGCTATTCAGTTCTACATTTGCAATAATTTGAGGAATATTGGTTAAGATGAAAGAGTATAGGTAATCAGAATTACTTCATTTTGCCTCTCTAATACCTGGATCATCGAATTTACATGGTAATTTAAAGAGTGCATTTTTGGTCAAAGAGAATGATACATTAGTATGCACAGATGATTAAACCAAACATCCAGTAGGGTTTATAGGGTATTTACCCACTATTGCATAGTGATTTACCTGTATTATTTCTCAAGGAGTGAAAAAGCCACAAATGTTTACCATTTAAAATTTTACCGAAAAAAATCAGGATTTGAATAAAGACTATAAACTGCACACCAAAATATTTTTCATTCAATTTCAAGCATTTTGTGTTATTACTTTATGTGTCTATCTGTAACAGTTCATCAGCAATCTCAAAGTTAATGAAAGGTGTGCATGTTTGCCTAATTTGCTCGTGTTTTAGCACCGCTGTAAGGGCTAAAAATAAAAATCTCCCTCTTTTGATTGAAATCTCCCTATTTTTGAGTCCCCATCTCCCTATTTTGCACAACTTAAGGTAAACAGGTCTGTCCTTGCAAAAAACACAATTACACATGGACAGGATGTACTGGAGAGTATTCCAACCCAATGCTGGCTTTTGGTCACAGACAAATGCTGACTTGGATACAGGGCACCATCATCAACTTAGCAGGTTGTACTCCTGGGTGTAGTGAGGCAATGCTAGTTGAACATGTGGCCCGAGGACAAACTTCTAGGATTCACGCAGCTTTGCAAGACTGCACCACCAGCCTCGTTCCACAGCAGGTGAGCACCAGAGGCACTGGACTGGTGGCCCCTCCATGCACGCAGCAAGACAGACTACAGCACTCAAGGTCCAACAGACAACAAGTGGGACAATTAACCCAGTCAGGATCAAGGTCAATGGCAGGCACAAAGACCAAAGAGAAGG
>JAWQFJ010002084.1:39005-50290 GCA_034096865.1 Theodoxus fluviatilis
CCCACTATTTAAAAATGACAGATGACACCATGTTACATCCATCCTTATGGGATGGCATCATGCATATCTTGCCTCAGAGTGACAGTGGGTTAAACTATTCTATCTAAAACAACCAGAGACAGCTGAAAGACTGCCTTACAAAATTCACTCAATCATTCTTCAAAGACTGAGACACAAGAAGGAACAGAGGCCAAGTTTTCTGTCTATACCTGAGCCAGGTCCCTCCTCCGTGTCTTCAAAGTGTTTGTCCTTATTGTCTCTGGACGGTCCACCTCACACGCCTCCAAAAACTCCATGATCTGTAGTCAGAGTAGAGGTGAGAGCATGAACCAAACTCGGCAATAACACTGTGGATGGATACAGCCATGCAAAGCAACTAGACAATTGAATGATGCATTAAATGCGTCTAAGAATTTTTCTCAAACTTCACAACTGAGTTAAACAATGCAAAAATCTATCCCAAAATGTTGTCATATCAAGATAATTAGTAGCTATATTTTCATTACCAACAGAAAACTCAAAGACAAAAAAAAATCCCATATTTCCCTTGAGTGACTGAAACCAAAATCTTCATAACATAAATAAATGTACACATTTAGTCAGAACGGATGCCATTAATACAAGTTAACTCCTTCTTCACTGTGTGAATTTGCTCATGCTGTGAGGCAAGCAGTTTCAAGTCATGCTACAAACCTCTGTCGGAAAAAGTTCCAGCAGTCGCCCCATTAGGTACTCGTTGTAGTCATACAGACTGCACAGGTCCCTTATCAAAGTGTCAACATACTCCTTTCGTGATCTGCAACACACAGGAACATTAAACTCACTGACCCTGCCATTACCCCTGATGAGCAAGGCGTGGTTGAAACAATCGTGTGTACTGACGCAGAGCTTCCTGTCCATACTGGGTTGCCACCATGCCAAGCCAGTGCTGTTCTAAGTGTTCTTTTCATACAAGAGGAGTTTCACTTGGGAAGTGCAGCACCTTGCAACAACACAGAACTGCATGCAGGTTAGGATAGGAAGGCAGTGATGAAGAAACCAGCAGAAAATGATGGTAGGGAAGAAGGAGGGAAGGAAGGAGGGAAAACAGGATGGAGGGAAGGCTGAAGATTAGTAAGAGAAGGAATAAAAGCTGATGGCAGAAAAGGAGAGACAAGAGCCAGAGAGAGCTGCCTGCTGAAGAAAAGGACAAGCTGGGGTAGGAGAAACAAGATTGATAACAAACAGAACTTATTGCAACATTGAGATTATCTCACCTGCCCTCCTCTCTCCGGTTCTTGAAGTCTGCCAGAACTGCCATGATGTCCTGGATCCTCTGCTTGACCAGCACCATGTCTGGCACTTCTGTGGCTGAGGAAGGAAAATTGGAATGTCGTTATATTCAGAAATGTGTTTGTTTGTATGAAGCTGGTTACAGTGTCCTTTTAATGTATGTATGAAAGCCTAAGCACATGAGTGTGTGCAAGCATGCATGCTAGCAGAGTGCAACTGTATGTGTGTATTTGTGTGCTTGCTAGTCCACATGAAGTAGTCTTTCAGTCTGTGTTCCCCTGTCCTTCCTTGTCCCCTACCCCTCACCATGTGTCCATCTGTCTCTGTGTCAGTCTGTCCAGCATTGTCTATCCATCTGTCTCTCCCTGTGTCCGTTCCTCTGTTCCATGACTGTATGCCTAACACACACACAATACACACACACATACACATGGAACACACACACACACACATGCGCGCACATACACAACACACACACACACACACACACACTGATACATGACTAACACACATGGAAGGTGTAGCACCGGAGAGTCATCCAAACATACCTTCTCTGTCAAAGTCCTCCCCACTGGGGAGTATCACCCTCTCTGTTTCCCTGATATTTGTCACCACATCTTCCTCCTCTGCCTCCCTCCTCCTCTTCCTGCAAGCATCACAACAGATGATGATGACAGCTCTTGAAGGAGCATTCAACCCAGCTCATTGAAACAACTTGATTTCATAAGACACCAGACACCACTCACTACATCATTACATGTAAAAAAGTATGGAATCAATGAGTTGAAAGAACATTCAGCTGTCTCTCCTCGCAGTTCCCCTCATGGAGGTTAAAAGTGCATAAATCTTTCCGTGTTAGGTAGGCATGCGTGCGTGTGTATTTGTGTGTGGGTGGTGGGTGGGGGGGTGTTGTTTGTGCACGTGCATGCATGTGTGAGTGTGTGTGTATGGGTGTGTTTGTGTGAGTTGGTTGGTTTGTTTCATCTGCACTCCCAGTTTCCCATACATTCAAATAACCTAGGAGAGCCTTTAGCACATGTTTTCCTGTTATCAAGAATTATACGCAAAGGCTTTTAGAAGAGTGTCATGAATAGGAAAAAAGGTTAATTTCACACCAAAAGATATGGTAATAACAATATATTTCTTGGAAAGTGTCCACAGATAAATAATGCAATTTCTACATACCAGCCAGCTCCACCACTTCCTCCAAACCCCTGGCCTAACACTGCTTACCAAACTGCTTTTCACGTGAGTTACAAGCACACTGGTACTCACTTAAGTTCCTTCTTCTTTTCCTTCATTTTCTCAGCTTTTCTCTCAATTGCAGGCCCCTGGAAATGTTACAAAAACCATAGTGAGGTGGACCAATATGAAACACAAACAGCTTTCACAAGGAAATTTTTGTTTCTCTTTCAAAAGAGCACTGCTTTTCGGTACAAATTCTGCCAGAAAAAGGCGTTGAAAATGAAAGCAACCAGTCTCAGCAATGACAAGATTACAGAAGTCACAGATGACGGAAACCCTGCAAGGACTGTGAAAACTACTGGGGCTCATGGGTGACAAGCAAAGCCGCAACTCCCTCTCTGTCTGGTGAATCTTAGCACCTGCTCTGAGGTTTGTTTAGGATGATCATAGTATAATAAATCTTGCAGAATTACTTCAGAAAAAGTGCATACAATTAGCATGGATCAAAGTGCATTTAAATGCATATGCTGTGGCACTGCATACTGTCTACATGGGTCGTTATCCAATGCAAGCTTCAGCCTATTTTGACAAAACCTGAAGAAGATAAAAATGTCCGAACAAGCCTAATATTCAATTAGGTAATATGAGCAATTCAAATAAGGGCAAATTTTATTTTGTTCATCATATTCATATTTGCTGCAGTCAACCACACTGGATGATTTGACTCAATTCATTTGACTGAATTGGTCAGTTGGTTGGTCCATCTATCAGTGGTTTAATGTCATCTGTCAGTCAGTCAGTCAGTCCATCTGCCCATTCATCTGTCAGTTTGTCCGTTTTGTCTGTCCTGTCCTGGTCTGTCCGTCTTTCTGTCACTTTGTGTGTTTGTCTTTCTATCCTGGTTTGTCTAGGTCTGTGCTCTCTCTCTCTCTCTCTCTCTCTCTCTCTCTCTCTCTCTCTCTCTCTCTCCTCTCTCTCTCTCTCTCTCTCACACACACACACACACACACACACACACACACAAACACTTTTACCATCCCTTTACTGCACCACCACTTTTAATCACCATCATGTACACTTGATGAAAAACTGATATATCTTGAGGAACAAATCTGATAATTACAGCAACTTATAGAGAAACAAGGTACATGTATTAGTATGCATTTTTATCCACATAGAAATGTCAGCCCATACATATTTTAGTTTGATCCAGTCACACAGGTTTTTCCAAGACAACTGTTATGGAAAATTACCTCATCTGATTCATTCTCTGAATCCATCTCCTCATTGTCTGAGCCAAGGAAATCATCATCCTGCAACAGATGGAAATACAAGGTATAATCTGCACATTTCTGGCAGTGCTAAATAGAGAGATCATGTGATATCATGGCACAACTGCCATACAGAATGAATGATCACTGAATGAGAATATTGAGTGAGGGGAAAAAAGGGAAGGAGAAGTGTGTGCCCTTATCATTATGTACACTTGTAAATCTCCAGGTGTCTGAATGTGCATTGCAGGTGGAGGTGACATTTTGGGAGGTCAGGAAAGAGTAGCCCAAGTTCTACCACATATCTGAGCATTTTGCATTGATCAAAGGAAGTCTGGATCCAAATGACACAGGAATGAGCAGAGCCCAACATGACAACTGACACAGTTAAGCGGCATTTGATCAATGTGCAAACACTCACCATGACATCGTCATCCTCCTCATCCTCCTCTTCATCTTCAAGATCCTCCAGAGTTCTCTTCTTTCCTTTGCCTTTCAGATTCAGCCAGTCCTGGCCCTGGAATGCTTCTTCCTCTTCACTGTCATCTTCATCCTCTTCTTCTTCATCATCGTCATCATCTTCGTCGTCGTCATCGTCGTCGTCCTCCTCCTCCTCGGAGTCCTCCTCCTCCTCCTCGGAGTCCTCTTCTTCTTCTTCTTCGGCATCATCACTCTCATTCATGAATCCGTCATCTTCCTCCTCTCCTACTTCTTCTTCAGATACCAAGTCCAAATCCTCCTCTTCATCCTCTTCCACTTTATTGACCCACTTCGCTTTTTTCTCCCCAGTGGAACCCTTCTTGCTCTTCTCCTTCTTGCTAACGGAGGCCACATCTGCAAGGAAGGCAAATTATTACCACTGACTATGTTTTGAAGTAAAAAGACTTTCTCTTCTGGGTACTGTATACAGATAAACTCAGGAAGCCATGTCTACATAGAGGGATAAGTAGTACCACTGACTGTGCTTTGAAAGAAAACATCAGTCTCTTTGGGGTATTGTATGCGGGGTAAAAAACCCTCATGTGTAATAAAGTTATCTCCACCAACAGTCACCATTTCAAAATGCTGAGTACATTAATTCTAGAGCAAAGACTGGTTTTGACATTGACTCAACATGGTCCAATTGAAATTTGAAGTCACAATGTTCCATCTTTTTTCATCTTGTCCCTCAGTCAGTACTCAGCAGCCTTTGTCAGTAGTGAAAGACTAAAGCAATGAGGAGAACTTTCAGATTGTGCATTCTGAAGAAAAGTGGGCTGGCTAATCTGTCTTTATTCACATTTGAAAATTGAGGCAAGAGATTCTGAAATATACTATATAGATAGATCTATGAGAATATACATGTGCATGTAGATTAATGAGCAGATGTGGATACTGTTACACAGACACACACACACACACACACACACACACACACACACACACAGAGGCAGTTCTTCAGGGAGGCAGGCTAATATGTAGACCCAAGTAGGACGAGAGATTCTTAATGAAACATTCTCATCTCCTTAAGGAAAATATGTTGCAAATCAATGTGCAGACAGATAGTGAAACTGAAAAGTGAAAGGAAACTAAAATTACTAATTTACCCAATAGCAGAGATCCACCTTTGACACAATCTAATCTCTGTAAACAACTGTATGTGTGTGTGTGTGTGTGTGTGTGTGTGTGTGCGCGCATGCACATGCATATGTATATGTGTGTGTGAGTGTTTGTGTGTATGCATGGACATGCATATATTTATATATATGTGTATGAGTGTTTGTGTGTTTGCATGGACAACTATGTGTCTGTGTGTTCACATGGCCTCCTCTCCGTCTCCCTCCCTCCCCCCACCCCCACCCCACCCCCCATCCCACGGCACCACCACTATTTCTCCCTTACCTGGTTTCTTTTGTTTCTGAGGGTTCAAAATGGCTTGTTGTTTCGCCGTGCGCTTCTTAAATCTGCAATACAAAGTAAGTAATGAGAAGGGATGGAACTAGTAGTCTTTCTCTATCTAACAGTAACATGTTTAGTTCATATCAGTTCTTGCTCTTTAGTGGTGCATGTCATTTTCCATCCATACTCATTATTACAGATAATTCTGTGACATTCCCTGATGCATCCATGGTTTGCTTTTACTGTACTACTTTACGATGAACTGTCTGATGTAGTCAGTGAAACTTGACTCAGCAAATCCTTCTCTCACAAACAATATCTTGCATTATTTTGTTTTATGTATCCAAGCAAACGCATCTTTTCCCACTCATTCTCACCAGCAAGGAATGTCAAAGGAATAAAAACAAGCTTCATGGATACCAACCGCTTCTTCTGGTTGCTGCTGAGCTTTTTTCTTGTCTTCTGCACTTTGCCTGAAAGCAACAAAGAGTCTGCTGCATTATCTTATTCAAGAAAAATGTTAATGAAATCATGGCCCTACCCATGCCATCAGGAATCCGCATCCTGCAATCCACTGTCAACAAACAGGTCAGCATCCAGTGTTGCTCAGATCCTTGGGAAAGCCAATCTCTTGCACTATCTTTCCCTAGCCAGAGGCAAAACAGGCACTGAGAAGCAACAGAGACTTAGTGTGTGATACCTATACACTGAGCTGCCATCCCACTGAACTGTCCTCATGGAAGTACAGGTGTCAGTGGTGCCTGAATGGCTTTGTCCTGACTGCATGCATTCTCATGTGTTGGGTGCCAGTAGAGAATTCATAGGTCAGCACAGCCAGATGGACAGGTGTTGAGATGTTACAGCCTCAGATAGGGATGACATGATGATGATGCTCTCCATGACAAATGTCTTAGCACGATACAATAACCTCTCTAAGGAATGATAGCTTAAAATATTTTATCACCTCTCTGCACAAAGCACAATATCAAAAAAGCCAATCAACATGAATAAATTAATGACTTAATAGAGTTTTACAATGTATTGAGCGTTTAGGCCCCCCACCAGATAGTTGTGGTTATGACAACTGGTCCAACCCTATCTTTTCCTACCAACCCTAGAATGTTTCTCTATTAATGAAAGAAAAAAATTCAAACATTTGAAGGTAAACAACAAACTGCACAGTCTTGTTGTCCCTAACTAAGTTTTAAAAAAGCATTTCTGCAATATAGAAATGTTGATTTATGATCAAATGTATCTAGCGTGTACATTACATTTCCTCAAAACAGCCACCAACAAACACACACACACAGATTTGTGCCGTCTCCATCGCACCTCCTTAAAAAAGAAGAAGAAAACTTAATCAGGCCTACCTTACTAACCCGTTTTCCCGTTACCTCAACCACATTTCTCTTCTTTCTTTCTTTTTTTCACCCTTACGCAATACAAGGTCATCAATCGTGAAATATCACAATGGCTGGCTAGTGTATGGGCTAGACAATACTTAATTTCCCTAATTAATCAAAGGGAGACACAGTGGATCTATCTACCCCCAACCTGCAGTGCAATCCCTTGCAAGTTGCCCATATTTCCTCACGTTTTCTTGGTTGAAAGTTCCAGTACTTACTGAACTATAGAGCTGGTAAAAGCATGTCCTGTCAGGAAATGTGCAATTCTTAGTTGTTCACTTGTTGTGACAGTCATTTCGTTACAAATTTATTTCAAAATGGACTCTGAAAGTATTTTTTTCGTGATTCGTCAACGAGAGTTTGCACTAGGACTAGTAGGAGTCTGGGTGTGGGTTTGGCACGGATGATTATTTATATGCAACGTTACACTTACAGTGAGATTATCACATAAAGTAAGATTTTGTAAAAATTTATTGGCAAAATATTCAAGTAAATAAAATATATAGGTTTCCCTCGGCTAGTACTAAACTATGGATCCCTACGTACTTGTCTCACATGCTAATGGCTAATGCGACGAAGAATTCGCTTCGTTAAGAATAGGTACTTGCACTAACGTCACAAACGAGGCTGACGAAACCGGGCCAATTATACGCTCAGCTTTTTTCGCGTCGTTTTAGGGGCGCCTTACTTCGAAGCGTGGATCTCTGTGTTTATCATCGATAACCCACTCATATTAGGTACCACTAAAAAGCTCTTTAAATTTTCTACGTGAATATAATGTTTTCTTAAACCCTACATCCATTCTCAGTTAATCCTAGCAGTGCAAAGTAGGACCTATTGTGTTTGGCTTGTTAATTTTTTTCCGAGACAGACAACGTGCGTTTTGACGAAGGGTATATTTTATAAATATATTTATGTATATCCTCTGAAAAAATCGTGATTCTATTTTGTGGTACACACAAGTTACAGCTCAAGCAACTTTACCTTTTTTTACATACATTCTCCGTTAATCCTAGCAGTGCAAAGTAGGACCTATTGTGTTTGGCTTAATAATTTTCTTCCGAGACAGACAACGTGCGTTTTGACGAAGGGTATATTTTATAAATAGATTTATGTACATCCTCTGAAAAAATCGTGATTCTATTCTGTGGTACTCACAAGTTACAGTTCAAGCAACTTTACCTTTTATTTCTGCTCTGTCAGTGCCGGAAGTTTGCGTTTCGCGTCTTCCGGAAGCTGTCGTCGTGACGGCGTCGTTGACGCCGGTAATTTTGAATCTCAACGGCATTAAGTTCATCGGCTTTGCGTGGTTCACATGCGGATCTACTCAATCAAGGTTAGTTTAATCGAGCATACTTCAAAATTGATTCGGATTCTGATTGGAATGGTGGCACCTTCGTGGTGATTTAACGTTTTTATGATAGTCGAAGTTGGTCTTGACTCTTGATTATATAGACTTCCACTCCAGTCGAGATCGACGCTTCCACTTTTTGGCTTTCGCTTTGGCATCATCTTCTTTGTCGCTCTTCGTCTTACTTTTAGACTTGGACTTTGAGAGGACAGAACTTTCCAGTATTCGTCATGACTTCCCCGCTGCTTTTTCCCCCGTCTAGACGAAGCTAAGTCACCTGTTTATTTTTTTTAATTAATTATCGTTTTTCAACTTTTTGTGCAAGTAAACCTTTTTTTCCGTTCATTTTTGGTTTCTGTAGGCCGATTTCAAGTATTTAAATCACGATTCCTAGTCCCTAAACTGTAGTGATTTTCACATTTATCAAAGTTCTCGGGTGATCTCGGACAAGCTGAGGAAGTGCATCTACTTCTGCCTCATTTCTAATGTGCCAATTCAGTCCACAAGTCCACTGATCAAGCACATTGGAGGATGCCTTGGCTCAGATGTGAAGCATTTGCCTCATGCTTCCACTGTAGCACGATGTGCATATGAGCTAGGCATAATCAGTGACATGCAGACGGCAAACTTCATGTTGCAAGCACCCAGTCTAACTTTGGCCTGGGATGCAACAACACTGAAGGGGACACACCTCAACCAAATAGTTGTGACCTCAGAAGAAGGAGCCATGGTTGTGACAACAGATGCTTTGGCAGGTGGTACAGGTGAAGACTATGGGGAACACCTGGTCAACAGTGTGTGCCGTGTTGCTGCTGTGTATGCCTGTTTCCAGAAAACAGACTACACAGGTGTCTTGAACACCCTAGTTTCCAAGTTTCGATGCACAATGAGTGACCGTGCATCAGTGAATCACTGCGCAGCTGTGCGGTTGATGAACCAGCTGCAGATTCAGCTGTTGGAGCTGAATTGCCAGATGCACCCCCTTGAGTGTTTTGCTTCTGCAGCTCGTGAAGTACTACTCACTCATGAAAGAGCTACACGAACCAGCAGGAGCAAGACATTTGGACATGCTGCAGGAGCTGTAAATGTCCTTGCAGCTATCTCCAAACTCAGGTACAAAGATGGAAAGGGAGACCCCTTAGGGTTCAAGGTCTTCCTCAAGGCAGAGAAGATTGATGGAAGACTCCTTGTGAGATATGTTGGCAACCGACTGCATGTTCTCTTCCATCTGGGAGCATCCGTTTTCCACCTGAGGGAAAAACTGCTCATGTACCTGAAGAGATGTAGCCAGCAAGCTCTGAGACTTGCTGTGATTGCAGACCTGTATGATGACCTGATAGTGGCTCATCTGCGAGTACTGGGCCTCTTTGGCAAGGTGGTGACAGGCCCCTGGATGACGTTGATGTATGGAGCAGCAACTACCAGAGAGCACATGGTGAAAACTAGGAAAGTTCTTGAGTGTCTGGACTTCCTTGCTGCTGTGAGCAAAGATCCTGACTTGCTCCTGACCAGTCCCACAAATGGGTTTGGTCAGGAACTCCATCACGATGATGTTTTAACATCACTCCGTGCTGAGCCTGCTACTGACTTCTTCAGAGAAGCAGCTGCCCAGGTTGCCTCACATGTGCACGCGAAGCTGGAAAGGCAGCTTTGGAAATACAGAGAAGATCCTGATTACAATCCAGGATCAGAGGAAGTGCAAGCTCAGACATCTTCTGCCTCTGTCCACAATATGGTTTGTGAAAGAGGCCTGGGCATGATGGATTTCTTGTTGAGAAGGTCACCAAACGCCAGTGTAGAAACACTGGATGCCAAAGCAAGAGCAAACCTCAACAAGACCATGGAGTGGCTGGAAGAAAAGGCTGAGCCAGAACTCCATAAGATACTGTTGTTTGCCAGGAAGGAGGGTGCACGTTCAAGGAAGAAAGCTCTGAAAGTCAAAGAGCACCTTGAAAGGAAAATGTTGCAGAGGCAACAGGAAAAGGGACAGGGGAGAGAGATGGTGGCGAGAAGACAGAAAGAAAAGGAGGTTCTGGAGGCTGTGAAGAAGAATGATGTGAGTGAGTTGCTAGATGGAGCTGATCAGGGTTGCAGGGCTTTCGTCAATGCGGTGTTGACAGGACATAGTGGAATATTATTCCAGCATGTGTGGTCAACAAAAGATGGAAAGGATGACTTGTTCCTAGCACGGCTAGGAAAGCCAAAGATGGAAAGGAATGTAAGAAAAGTGTGGATCAGCTACTGGAAGGATGAAGGGGAAGGAGATGCTGTTGACCACTTAATCAGTGTTCACAGTATCATTGCTGATGCACTTCTGGGAGACATATTCTTCTCCTAAAGGATTTGCATACAGCCAGTGCTGCACAGATACCTCCTTCATTAGCTGGATTCCTGTGGTTTCTGGACAGGCCACTAGGTTCTGTCTAGGTCAAGTGTTCCTCCCATTATTCATGACTTGGGCGTGAAAGGTTTCACTTGGGGTGCAGGATTGAATTTAGTTCCCGTGAAGTAGTGTCATTAGGTAACTACTGTCTGTCCAGCTAGGATATTTCAAGTGTGAATGTTTTCTGTTGAATGTGTCCTAATTTCTCTTGGATCGTAGGGTTCATTTGTACCTCTCTGCTTCTACTACTGGCTTTACCCACACATTTAACATCATACACATTTTTCCTTTCATTATTTGTGAACACGTCAGGTTCGAATGTTTGCAGATCTGGACTGTCATGCATGGATGTGGAAGTGTTAAGAACAAGTTGTGTATGTGTGTATGCTGGGGTGCTTGTGCCATTTTCTGTCTTATACCTTTTGTTATTCTTTTACTCCTTTTTGTCTGGTTAAAGACTTTGTGTCTAATTTCATGATGATTAGGGACTGAAAATTTCTTTTCTGGTTACTGTGAGGGGTCAAGCCCATAGCCATCAC